>JAYDZE010407576.1:0-35506 GCA_034509125.1 Monilaria moniliformis | reverse complement strand
GCATAATGATATGGTTAATGATGAATAATGATGCATTCGTCTACGATTAATGATAACTTCTTATGCCGATAATGATAATTTGCATCGTGTAAATTTTTTGTAAATCGTGGGATTTAAAGGAGATCCCATGATTTTCAGATTTTTCCTAAAATCGTGAGATTTTTTTGTACAATTATACCCTTTAATGATATTTGTATAAAATAATAATGATATATTTTTTCCTACAATCTAGGCCGTCCAATTCCAGATCCTAGGGTGTATATTAGTTATTAGTTATGCATCTAAATGATGTTCTCATTTTAACGCACCCCTATATATATATATATATATTATTACTTTTTTGCATGTTATATTTATTTTAATATATTACTTGATTTAACTATATAATTAATAAATTTAGAATTTCAAGCACCTAAATTTAACATGCTTTAATTTTTTTATATTAAAAAAGTAATTATCTTACTCTTAATAAAAATAGAAAAGTTAAAATTTTATTTAGAAAATATGATTAATATTGTAAAATAGCTATTAATAAATATAACTATGTATATATATATATATTGGATTAGGTTGATGTAAAAACTATATTTTATCTTGAAAACTGAGAACACTACACTGGACGCATGAAGTCATTCATAGTGAAATTAACTGTTTTTGAAAAAATATATATTTTTCGACCCTTATGGAATTCGAGACCTAGTATTGTATTCACACAGTAGGAAGATGCATCCACCGTGAATTTTCATGATCGAATTGTTCAAAATGATTCTCCATTCTCATAATATATAGGGTTAGGTTATCATAAAAACTACGAACTTTGCACTTAAATTATAAAGTAATTGCACCAAACGTATAAAGTAACTGCACTTACATGGTCTTGTAAATTGCGCTCCCTATAGGATTCGAACCCATGAACATGATAGTGCATTTAGTTTATAGGTCAAATGAAATTATTTTATACATTGGATGCAAGTGTTTTTTAGTTTTTAGGTTAATTTTTTTTATTTGATCATAATGATATATATATATATATAGGTTTGATTTTTATGAGTCCCCTCTATAATGTACACCCTTAGTCCATTTTTAAGCCATTGATAAAATTAAAATAAACAGCTGAGATGCAAGATTCGCGTAGTCACAACGATAGAGTCAAGATTCGTTTTTTGAGTGAAAAGGGTGAAAATGGAAAAAAATTGAAATGATTTTACCGAAGCAGGTAACAGTCCCAATCGATCAAAAATTTCTTTGCCGACTGTATTCCAAAAATTCCTGTTGCCAATCGTCTGTTTTAGCAGCCTTTCAAAACAATTTTACTGCATTCATCCCTAATCCTAAGCTGATGCGGTGAGGATGACACGTAGTTCATCCCAAAAATCTGATGAAATTATTAACTCAAACTTTGTTGGTGAACATTAAGTTTTACAATTTTTAGGTAATGATGTGGTGCATCAATTAGTCCTTGTGTAGAATACTGATTAAAATCGATAATTGCGAATATATGTATATAGTTCAAATAATTGGATAATAAATCGATAAATGAAATCGTAAAATAATTGAATATAGCAATAGAGAATGATATAATCCAGTCGATCGGGCAGAACAGGTCGATCATGTAAATAGAATAAATGCGAGTTGAGAATGTGGAAATAGAGAGAGAGAGAGAGAAGGTGGAAAGATTGTGTGAAAGTGTGAATAAATGGATGTCGTTATTAACCTAATCGAATCATATTTATAGGATAATAGAGTGACAAACGACTATGATTTCACCTGTACGCCCCTTTAGCCATAGTCCTTTTGAATTTCATGGAAACGATATCCCCCCATAGTTTTTACCCTTTCCGCCAAGTCGCTCGCCTCTTCTAAAACTTGACTTGATTGACAACTCCTTATCTAGTATTTGAGCTTATGAATTATGATATTGAGAATGTGCTTATTTTTTTTAATTGAACTGACCTTTTAGACAAATAATATTTATTTAAATGAGTTATATGAATTTTGCCCATTACACTACATAATTTATTATTTTCATGGCCATACACGTTGATAGTATTACGAACAAGTGTCGAGATCCGCAACTTTTTATATATTAATGCATCTATGTGTCGGCCATCATCAAGAAGTATCACTCATGGAACTAATTAGAATGATTTGTAATAATATTAGATATGATTTGTATTTTGTATTTTTGGAAGAAAAAGAAAAGGTATGAGCGGTAGAAAGACAATTTCATCAAATTAACTACTCCAAGCATATATTTATCAAAGTAATTATGATCCTGTATATGTCACAATATTCATTTTATTGTGTTTTTCAGTTACTAGATTCGAATATGTGACATGATAAGAGTCTCAATTGTGAAATTCTGATGTCAATATATTTTAATATGTGGCGGGATTAACAGGAATAAAACTTCTACCTGATTTGAATAAATCTTTTTACCTGATTTTATCCACTGATAGCAAATATCGATGAGTAATCAGGACCTTGAACCCAGTTAGATTATTAGGGCCCTTTTAGTACACTAGTAAAGCCTAGTTAGTGATAAATAATCTTAATTGAATGGTGTATTTTAGTTGTTTGTTAGACTAGATAAGAAAAAGTGAAGCCCGGTTTTATGTAATTGGGCCCGTCTCGAACCGTGAGATATTCACTGTAGATGAACGTTATGCACCGATTCCCTAACCCACCCCCATCCCTTAGTTAAGGCTAGATAACTCTTAACAAAAAATTTGGATCCCCAATATCTCCCCCTCTCTCTCTTCTCAATATCTCCCTCTCTCTCCTCTGTGGCCCTAAATCATCTGTGTGGCGGTCTAGATGGAGAAGTGCGGCGGTAATGTCGGTAACCCGAGGATTCCTTGTTCGACGGTCTCCGCCGTCTTCTGTCTCGGTATGTTGGTTCGATTTGAAGGGTTCAGGTCTTTGATTTGGGATTGATGGGTAGTGGCTGTAACGATTTTCACATGTATCTCTTTTGTTCCGATTGAAGGAGAAGGTCGGTCGTCGTAGCTTGGCGAGGCAATCCCGGACGACAAGGTCGCGGGTTTGCAGCCATGGCGGCGACTCCTCCGTTTCCAGTTTTTATTTCATACCTGGTCTGAGCCGCTTCGTCCGTTTCTGTCACTCGATTGAGGTAGGTTTTGGCCTTTGCGTCATTGTTTGTCCGAGGCCAATTGGTTTTGGTTTTCGCATGTGTGGTGCGATTGTGGGTTCGATTTGTAGGATGATTTGATGGCAGTGATGAAACTTTTCTGAGCCATGGTTAGTCGATTTGTGAGGTCTGATTTGTAGGCTGGTCTATTTGTGTGGTCTGATTTGGGATTTTGATTTTTGCACGTGTGGTGCGATTGTGGGTTCGATTTGTAGGCTGGTTTGATGGTATGGATGAAACTTTTCTGAGCCATGGCTGGTCGATTTTTGTGGTCTGATCTGGGGTTTTATAAAGTCCGATTGAGGTCTGATTTGGGGTTTTCATTTTCTAAATTTCGCATGTATAACTGCTTCAAATTCTCGCCGGAAATGGCTCGGAAATGGGCTGTGCACGGAGAAAATGAATGATCGAATTCTCGCCAGAAATGGCAAGCCATGCACGGATTTCATTAATCACACATTGATCTACTAAATCTTACATTAATTAATCTTCAATTTGCAGTGATAATTAATTTTGGTTAATAATTGATGCTACATGATTAATAACAAACAAACATTTATCTTCAAAACATTCTGATTTTGGTTAATAATTAATCACTAATTTTGGGTTCATACATTAGTTAATATAATTAAGTTTGGTTAATATTTAATTATTAATTCTATATTTACTAATTTTTAGTTAAGATAATTACAACAAACAATAATTAAATATTATACGTTTTTTCACTATATTTACTCATTTCCGGAACATTTATTCACCTTTTTTGAGAAGTTTGCATTATACCATGCTGTCTGTTTAATAGTCTTGACAGAATAAGGGGCTCCAATCCCTCCACGTAACAAACACCCATGGATTTCATTCATTCATGGAATCGACAACTCAAAATGTAGCTTTTGTATTTAATCGATTGCAATTCATCAATAGTTGTTTGGCGTCATTTGATCTAAAAAAAGGACTAATCGCCGACACAACCATGGCATCCAAGGTCGCCGTCATCGGCAGCGGCAGTGAGCAGCATCACCCTTCTTCTCATATTTTTGAAGTAAATTTTGTTTAAATTAACTATTATCAAACCAATTGACCGGCGATCACGCACTTGATGCATCGCATTTTCTCAGTTTCAGGAGCAGTTTGCGCGTCGATTCTGGCTAAGAACGGTATATCAGTCACAATTTTCGAGTCTGCCAGAGGTCCCGGCGGCCGCATGTCACAGCGAAGGTTTTGATTTTTTTGTTTTTGTTTTTTTATTGGTCTCTACTCTGCTTGAGTTTGTTGTGCTGCAAAAGAATTATATATCCATTTATTTATATTTATTGGAGGCTGGATTGTTTAGAGAACATTGTGAAGATTGGGGAGAGCTATCGTTCGACCATGGTGCGCCGTACTTTACTTTGAATGCCAGCAATTCAGAACTGCAAAGTCTAGTTAATAACTGGGAATCAAGAGGTCTAGTGGCTCAGTGGAAAGAGAAATTTGGCTCTTTCGATTATAGTTCGAGAAGTTTTGTCAGCGTTGATGAGGTTAGCTTAGATTTTCAGTACTAAAGAAAATCAAGCACAACTTATGCGTATGTTTCCAGCCTCTTTTGGTTCCTATAATGCACGATCATGCTTGAGTTCTTGAGAAAAGAAAATGTGTTTATTGACTTGTTTGGCTTTTTTAGTGTTGGAAATCAAATCTTCGTTCAGATATTTTGCAAATTTACCCCTTAATTACGACTAATATCAACATCTTAGTACTAGTAGGATTATAGAAACCTTGTTCTGCCGCTTTGCTTATGATGATGTGTGGAAAACTGTCACAATCATGTTTATTGTAATTAGGTTCTCTGTAGAGATACTATTTATTCTCTCTTGTGCATCTATGAAGTAGAGAAGACTGCAGACACTTGTAATCTCTAGTGAGGAACTCTCCGAATTTCGGGGCGCCTCATACTTCCTCCAGTTTGTCAAGAGTGTATGGCGACTCAGCAAGATAACCTTCAATACTATATTACTATGTATAACCGGTTACCTACTATGGTATTCCAAATAAGGACATAGTATGCAAAAATAAGCAAGCCCAACAGTTAATGTGTGTGTGTGTACACTAGGTATTGATGCATTTTTCTTTTAACTTTGGGAATTTATTATACATATCACATTCTGGATGAGCTGAACTCATGCACTGATGACTTTTGTAAATCCATGAAAGTTTTAATAGAAGAGAATGTCTTCCTTTATCCTTCCTGATGTTTAGATTGATTCAGGAAGTGAACACGAGATATGTTGGTGTACCTGGAATGAACTCTGTCTGCAAAGCATTATGCCAAGAGCCTGGTATAAAATTTTTAAGTTCATTAATTCTGTTCTTTGTGCGCTCTGCTTCAAGTGTTTATTAATTTTCTCTGTTATTCTTTTTCAATTAGGGGTCAAAACCAGGTTTGGACACGGTATTGGAAGGTCGGATTGGTTGATGGATCATAACGCATGGTCCTTGACGAGCATGGATGGACAAGATGTTGGCCATTTTATGGGAGTGGTAGCAACAGACAAGAACACATTTTTGTCTAGGTTTACAGATGTCACTGGAAAACAGACACCTATTGGTATAGTTGAAGTCTGACTGATTTATACAGTGAGCTGTACTGTGTTCAGTTTATATATCTGGTTGTGGTGTTGGTGTTGTTTATCAGAGTAAATACTAGAATATGTCGGTTATGCATATTCATATTGTGTTAGCTAATCAATTTAGATAACAATCAGCAAAATAGAGTTTTAGGTAAGGAGTGAAGGTCGGGGAGTGGGCAGTAGCAAGGGTGTGAGAGACAGGGTGGTTGCTTATTCGTTTATTAGTTATTGATTTCAGTTGTTTATGTTTATAGGCTTGTTGATAGACTGTTAGGATTAGGAGTCTGTTAGTATATATAGGGAAGTGGTTATCTTGGTAAGCGAGTACAGTTTTAGAGTCAATACATGGCTTAAAACAGGGAAGCTAGAATCTTCCTTAGTTTCTTTGGTTTGTATGTTCCATTCAAATTAAAATTTCTTCTTGATTTTCTAGACAACTGCCTCTATCAAATTCCGTTTTATTTTATCAATAAATATTAACCATTGAATTCTAACTCTTGCGAAGTTGTTCAAAGGTAGTTCAATGAGTGACTTGAAATATGTTATATTTATCTTCATTCTTGTCTTCTGTCTACTCGTTACTGGTCAAGTCCCATCAACCAGTTTATATGTCTCTGTTATCCTGTAACTCCAGATTGGATGTCAGCAATGTGGTATACTTCCCACTAATCGAGTTGCTTATTTTATGTAGATCTGAGTTCAGATTCAGAAGTCGGCTTTCAGATAAAAGAAATTCCAGCGTCTCCTTGCTTTGCTCTTATGCTGGCATTTGCAGAACCACTTTCCACTGTAAGTGTGTTCATGCACCCTGTAATGTAGGAAAAAACGATATAAACTTGCATATCCAATTGAGCTTCTTCTTCTATACTTCTATATGGCCCCGCTGTTACCGAACTACCACTATTGTGAATGTGAATCCGAGTCAATGCAGAGTTTATCTTTCTATGTTCTCATACATCACCAACTTTAGCAATTTCTTCATCTTTATCTCTCTTATGGCTAGATACCCGTAAAAGGTTTTTCTTTCAAGAACTCAGAAATTCTAAGTTGGGCTCATTGTGACAGCAGCAAGCCAGGACGTTCAACTACTAGGTTGGTATTATTTGTAATAGGCTTATAAACTTTTTCGCTTGCATTTCTTGTTTTTCTCTTTCCCATGAAGTAACACATGTTTCCTCCCTTTATGTGTAGTGAGCGCTGGGTGCTGCACTCTACTGCCAAATATGCGGAGGTCATCATCTCTGAAGCAGGATTCCAGAAGCCTTCCCCTGCATTATTGACAAAAGTGGCTGAGGAACTATTTCAAGAATTCCAGAGAACTGGCATTGATATCCCACAGCCTTTTTTCAAGAAAGCTCATAGATGGTTCGCATCGTTCATATGCTTAAATTATCTGACAACTTATTGGTTCTAGGTACATGAATTATTAGAAGAAGAGGTTCAATGTTTACGTGCTTCTTCCCGATACGAATGAAGCTAGAGGAAAACAAAATCTTTAGCCCAATCATAGGCGTGAATCTATATACGTCTTATATGAATACTTGCCCAAAATGGATCATGGACCAGTAGACTAGGGTTGATTAGAAGTTGAGATATGAGGTTCAAACACTTGTTCCATTTTCAGGTATAGGCTAGCCAGTGCTACTTTCTTCTCTAGATATTGAGATTAGAATCATGCTCTTATATTCAGAACTTTTATGCCTTTGTTACCCATGAGTTACTAAATGCCTACTAACTGGGAATGTCTTCAGGGGCGGTGCCTTCCCCGCTGTCAGCATTGCAAGAGAGGAGAAATGCTTGTGGGTAGAAAAGAGAAGGTTAGCAATTTGCGGCGACTTCTGTGTGATGCCTAGTGTTGAAGGTGCAATATCCAGTGGCATCGCTGCAGCTGCTAAGTTCGCAGAACTGTTTGCTACTTGATTGGTATTTAGATTCGCTACTTAATCGGTATTTTGATTATCAATGGCTTATGAATTTCTATTTCTACTGCCAATTTGCAAGCTGCTTACATTTTTACGTTCTAGGGTGTTAACTTAGTCGATGAGAGTCATGAAGACCGAGAACGACCTCAACAAGGAACGTTCACAGCTCGTGTGTTGCATGCCACTGTACAAGATAAACAAGTGGCGTCCGAGCGTGATCATCCAGCTAAATGTAGGACCATTATTCAGCCCAAGTGTCCTAGCTGGAAAGAAGTGCTCGTTGGTAAAGGATGAGCTTCAGCATTTATGTCAAGCACGTGAGAATCAAAAGGACAAGATATGTCTTGCCACTTTCTGTTGTGGTAGTTTGTTTTCATGTGTTGTTTTGTTTGATAGCTAGCTAGGGTTTACCTTTGCTTGTCTAGTTATTTTGCTATAAATATTATGTAATGGATTGATTCCAGTGCGCCGCACATTTTAGTCATAATGGAAGTCAGTTCTTTGTTTCATGCAATATGGTTTTTATCCTTTGGTCTCGATGCTATGTATGTTTTGTCCGCGAGTTTTATCATAGGGGCACTGTCTTTCCCCTTATTGATTGGATTGCATCCATATTTGAAAAAACTAGAACCCTGTTATAGATCGAAAGATATGGAATTTGGTCTGTCTCTTATGTCCGTCCCCTTATTGATTGGTTTACGTGCATGTAAACTCGTTGTGTCTCATAATATTTTCTGTGGGGGATTTTTTCACTCAAATCCATTTCAATTGGATATGAATCAAATAAATTAGCACAAATAATAGAATTTGTGGACCTTAGTATATCTTAGCATTCCAATTCATTTTAATGAATGATAGATTAGTCTATAATGTATTTTTTTAAAAATCTATTTAGCCTAATTTTTAATAGTAACCTGCTTATGCATATGGCAATGCGATAATTTATTCCAAGGTTTATCCTATTTTTTTTGTAATTTTAACAATTTTATCTCAATTTTTAAAATTTATCAATTATCTCAATTTGCGTTCTTTCTTTTTCTTGGATTTTTTTTGAGTGATATATATGTGAATTTAATTAGCAAGTGAAGTTTTAAATTTAATTAAATTAATTCACATATCAATTTAATTAAAAGTTATTATTTTTATAAATACAAGCTATTTTTTAATATATAAAAATTATTATTTTAATTAATAAAAGTTATTGTTCTTTTGATTAAAAGTTATTGTTCTTGTGAATAAAAGTTACTCTTTTCGTGAATAAAAGTGATTGTTCTTGTAAATAAAAGTTATTGTTTTTTTGAATAATAGTTATTATTATTTTGAATAAACTTATTGTTGTAATGAATAAAAGTTAATGTTCTTGTTAATAAAAGTTACTGTTCTTGCGAATAAAAGTTATTGTTCTTGTGAATAAAAGTTATTGTTTTAATGAATAAAAGTTATTGTTTTGTGAATAAAAGTTATAATTCTTATCAATAAAAGTTACTCTTCTTCTAAATGAAAGTTACTCTTTTTGCTATAATATATATAAAAAATAACAATTATTATTCAAATAAATAAAAATTATTTTTTATTATACTATATATTTAAATTAATATTTATACGATTCGAAGAAAAGTGAACTTGATTTTAAATAAAAGATATTGTTCTTATAAATAAAAGTGATTGTTATAAAAAGTTAATGTTCTTGTGGACAAAAGTTACTCTTATTATAAATGAAAGTTACTATTCTTGTGAATGAAAGTCACTCTTCTTCTAAATGAAAGTTAGTATTATTATAAAAATTACTCTTTTATTATAATATATATAAAAAATAAAAATTATTATTTAAATGAATAAAAATTACCCTCTTAATTATATTGTATAATTAAATTAATATTTCTACGATTCAAAGAAAAGTGAAACTTGTTTGGATAAAATTTATTGTTCTTGTAAATAAAAGATACTATTATTGTGAATAAGAGTTATTATTTTTGTGAATAAAAGTTATTGTTTTTGTGAATAAAAATTACTGTTCTTATAAATAATACTTATTGTTACAATAAATAATTGTTATTTTTTCTTGTAAATAAAAGTTATTGTTATTGCGGATAAAAGTTATTCTAATGAAGAAAAAATCTTTTTAAATTTTCTAAAAAATTGAATTATATTTAAAATAAAGTCTTATTCAAAAAAATTAAAGTCTTATTTGATTTATGAAAAAAATATTATTTTGAACCCTTGATCTCTAACGTGTAAGCACATGCCTCCAACCGCTGCGCTAGAGGAAGTTTTGTTAGTTTTACCATCAATATTACTTATATAGCTATAAGTTAAGCGTGAATTAGAAAAAAAATTGAATCTGGTCAAACCCGGATCTGGGCCAGGTTTGCGCGCGCGCACAGGAGCCTGCCCCTTTTAAAATTATCATATTTTTTCTTGTGTTCAGAAGTTTTCGGATCTAATAAAAAATCTACACGATTTTTCTTCACAAGTATTTAAGAATTTTTTGGATCTAATGAAAACCGATTTTATAAATTCACATACCAGCATCTTGTAAATAGTTAATTCAAACTTGAATTTGTGAGATGAATTCTTTTATTTATTAAATAAAGTTGCCGTTCTTCAATGTGAATAATTTATAACTTACAAATTTATATTTTAATGTTCAAAAAGATAAAACTAAAATAGGTTGAAGTGGCGTATCCCGATTCGAACCACAGAATGGGAGTTCCCACTAATTGAATGATTCTATTCCAGTTCAATATTCCCCGTTGAGTACTATATCTTTTTGGGCTTAATTAAATCTATTGCCTGCTTATTTCAAGACGAAATCAATAAAATACTTTACTGGGCAAAAAAATCTGACTCCTTACCCTTGCTAGTGACCAAAAGTTATATGTTTGGCTTACTAAAACATTCTAGGTCATTGGTGGTGCATACAAGACACGCAACATCACCATTCTTGAAAAATAATACGCAAACACACGCATATAGACAACAAAGCTGCACAAAAACTTAGCTTAAAAGCAATGTTATTAAATTAGGCTGAGCCCTTCGATTTTTTTATTTTTTTATAGAGGGCCGATAATGGTTTCCCATTTATCCCGTGTACGAAGTGACTCAAACCCTCGATTTATTGGTTGAAGGGGAAACACGCCTTACCAACTAAGCCGAACTTCATCGTCACTGAACCGACTGATTTGACCGCAAATCAGCTTAGTTAATGGTCCAGTTATAATTAATCAATTAATCAATTAATCAATCAATCAATCAATCAATATCAATACTATTGTTAAAATTGAAATTTTCAATATACAATCAATGCAAATTAATTTGAATGACAATTTTCTAATAAAATATTAATTATTGGTCAATAATATTAGAGCGGCACTCCCGTGCGCGGTGCGCGCACAGGGTGCTCGATCAAACCGCACGGACCTATGATATATATATTTTGTCTGAAAAATTTATCCAGTGGATTTGGCCAAGTGGTTAAAGATGCTGACTTGTAACTTAATTGTTGTGGGTTTGAATCCCACTTCATATTTTTTTTCTTTTCTCTTCTTTTCTTTTTCTTTTCTTTTCTTTTCTTTTACTCATAAACGAGATTTTATTTAAACATAAATAAGATTTTTCATAAAAGTAAATAACCCTTCTTTTAATGACAAATAAGACTTTAAGTTTTAATTATTTCGCTTCTCTCGATATCTTGTTTACCAGCCATTGCTTTTATTCACAAGAACAATAGTTTTTATTTATTATAACAATTACTTTTATTAACAAGAACAATAGTTTTTATTCATAAGAATAATAACTTTTATTCACAAGAACAATAATTTTCATTTACAAGAACAATAGCTTTTATTCATTAGAATAATAATTTTTATTCACAAGAACAATAACTTTTATTCATTAGAATAATAACTTTTATATGCTAGAGAAGTAAATTTTATTCATTAGAACAATAAATTTTATTTATAAGAACAATAAATTTTATTCATTAAAATAATAATTTTTATTCATTAGAATAATAACTTTTATATATCAAAATAATAACTTTTATTCACAAGAAAAAGTAAATCTCATTTGAAAGAACAATAACTTTTATTTGCAAGAACAACAACTTTTGTTCACAAGAACAATAACTTTTATTTATAAAAATAATTAATTATTATTCACAAAAATAGTAAACTTTTATTCATTGTAACAATAATTTTAGTCAAAAGAATAGTAACTTTTATTTATTAAAATAATAACTTTTATTCACAAGACAAGTAATTTTTATTCACAAAAATAGTAATAAACAATAACTTTTATTCACAATAACAATAATTTATTTATTAAAATAGTAACTTTTATTCACAATAATAATCACTTTTATTTACAAGAACGATACATTTTATTCAAAATAAGTTTCACTATTCTGTGAATCATAGAAATATTAATCTAAATATATAATAAAATAAAAAGAGTGATTTTTAGTCTTTAGAATAATAACTTTTACTGCAACCACTAGGAGATATGCCGACATTGTGGTCAACATTCGATGCAGTGGATTTAAGGTGACGAAAAGATATAGAGAGAGAAAGAGAGAGACACGTCTTTTTCTTTTTCTTTTTTATTTTTGTCTATTAATTTTATTTTTACTCATGTCATGCCATATAATATCAACGTAAGAAGTAATTAGCACATATAGATAATCTGAGAAGCCACATCAGAATCGATACGAAATCGTCAAATATGGAAGATTCCAAACAACGACAAAGTTCATGATTTTTATGATTAAATTTTAAGTTCGTGGGAAACTCCGGAATTAGGCCATAGTTCTTGATATTAGCGAACAATAGCCATTTTATTTTAGTACCAAAACGACATCGTTTTGTTACATCTAAATGTCACTTCAGCTTTAATTTTGCCACGTCAGTTACGATTTGGGGGATTGTGGAAAATCTCAAACAACAACAAAGTTCATAAGTTTTGCGACCAAATTTATACATTAAAAGAGGGTTAATAGACTGTAAATTTATTAATTATTATGGTGGGTTTAGTATCTTGGAATTGAGGGCTTGAATTTGGAAATGTACTCTTCAATTTCAAATCCTTTGTTTGGTATTACAATGTTTGGATTCAAAATTAAATATTTGGAAATTTTTATATTTTATATACAAACTCCTTGACTCTTTCTTTCCTATGCCATTTTCTAGCCCCAAAAAAACCTAGCCACAATTCAATTTTCAGCTGCCAAATCAGCATTTTACTTTTAAGCCACAACACTATTCACTTTTCAGCCACAATACTATTATCTCAGCCCCAAATAATTCAGCCCCAAATAAGCCACAATTCTATTTTTATCATTTTATCATTTTTTATTTCAATTTTATATATTTATTTTAATTAAGCTATTTGTAAAATGAAGACAACAACTTCGAAAAGTACCTAATTAAAATTTCAAATTACATAATTTAAAATCCTAAATTACATTAAAAAAAACCAAAAATGACATAATTGAAATTCCTAATATTACATAGATAAATAGACCTAAAAAATCCTAATAAGTCCTAATTTATTTTAAAGAAGGGCGACCAACTTGGCATGCTTTTGAAGCTGCACTTCGGACATGTCCTTATAAAACACCTTCAGGTACTTATTCAGCAACACCGCCTGAGTCATGTCGTCCACCGACGGATCTCAATTTCCACCACTGTCTTCTGGCGCCTTCCCTTTCCATTTTCTTTTCGCTGCTTTCTATCGCCAGTACTTTCATCCATCGAAGCATTCAAGTCGAATGCATCGACCTCTCTACTTGTATAGTATTGGGCGGATGCGGTGTGCTTGGTTCTTTTGGGGCCGGATGAGGAGTCGGTGCTGCCGAAAAATTTATGGTGATTTCGCACAATTGCCCACACCTCCTCTTACTTGAACTGTTTCAATTCCTCATTGTAGAAGGTGCCATGAGCTTGTTCGCGAATGTTTTCCCAACTATGGCCGCTCGACCATATTTTCTGGAGGTTGTTGATGTAGCCGGTGAATTTCGCTACCTCGGTCTGAACTCGGCCCCAATGCTTGCGGAAGTTGTCGTAGTCGCGCTCCAACGCCCACGCCGGTTTGAGCGTGTTTTATTTTTCCGCAACCCTCTCCCAGAAGACGCGGACCTTTTGTCCGTTTCCGATCACCGGATCTTCGGACACATCAATGTAGCATCGAGCTACCAACTTTGTCTTCTTCAGACCATATTTCTTCGATCCGGCTTCGCGTGCACTTGGGGCTACCTTATTCCCTTTGCCTTTACCCATCACGAGAATGGACGGTTCAAACTCGTCGATGGTATGCATCTCGTCGACGGAGTAGTCGCCGACGTTGATCGACGACAAGGCTGGGGTTAGGGCGTCATTATTCAGCGCCACATTCGGAGTACCAAACATGAAAGCCGATGGATCAACCCTTAATCCGACAATACTCAAAAAATTCGAGTGCCTCCGATGGTGGATGATTTTTTTACGAATTTGGATCCATAAAATACAATGAGAGAATGAAAATGAAGAAGAAAAACTAGAAGAAATTGAGAATGGATGTTGGTGAGAATGAGAGTGAAAGTGGGTGGATTTTATAGAGGAAATTGAGTGCCTCCCATGAAGCTATATGCCAAACTTCAATCAAATCAATGCAGATTTTTTTTATATTTTATTTTATAAAATCCGGCGTATTTGCGGCGAAGCGGGCTGCAGTGCTGCGGCCGCCACAACCCCCGCTTTCAGCCGCGGGCGCGGTGAATCGCACGGCTGAAACGCGGCGATCGCCCCCTATCCCCGCCTTAACCCGGCCGCCCCTCATTTTCTTCTTTTCTCGATGGCGTTAACGACGCCCTTAGCAAACCCTCGGCGTAGCAGCCCTCATTTGACCAACGACGACCGGCGCCGCACTTCCACCTCCAGCGCCGCAGCCCTCCTCTAACATTGTACCACAACGACACACTGCCCGCCTGAGCCTCCAGCGCTGCGGTTTTCCTGTAGTGAGACTTGTTTTGTTCCAGCACCACATCTTGCTCCAAGAGCTCCGGCCATCCTCTCTGCTCTCATGCACACACACTAGCAACACCCCACTTTATCTATTTCATTTCTTAATCCGCCATTGTTGCTTCTTCAAGCTCAAGACCAAGCACCGATCGTTCCTAAAGATTGCTCTAAACTCTCAAATCAAGGTAAATACATCTAAAATAAGCTTCTATAGGTTTAATTTCTGAAAATTCATCAGCTGTGAGACCCCTACAGCTCTCAAAATTTTGATAAGAACAAAAATAGATCAAATCCAAAATAAAGGAAATTGGGTTTGCTTGTAAAAGGAGTTTTTATGGTATTTTCCCATCTTGGCAAAGAGAAAATCGAAAAAAGGGAAACTATTGAACTCGTTGCAGCAAACATTGAATTACAGAAACCAAATTGATACTTCTGTACTTTTGGACTTCGGTCTTTTTTTTTTAATATTTTAAAATCAATAGTATTTACTGTTACATTTTAACGATGTCATTTTTTGGCAAAAAATGGATCAATTCATATTGTTTAGGATCCAAAATTATCAAACATAATGTGTTGTACCAAAATCGTATAATAGTCATATGTTTAAGACAAAAATGGACTTTAGTCATAGGTTTAAGATTTGAGCAGGGGTGAGCAAAATACCCGAAATCTAAATATTCGAACCGAACCAAATCGAAATTTAAAATTTTGTTCTTTTTTTTTTGGATTCCAGTTTGGTTCGATTTTAATTATTGACAAATTTCAGCTTTTTGGTTCAGTTCGGATATACTATAAACAAAAAATAAATCGAAAAACCAAATTTGTATTTAATATTATATTAATAACTAAATATATGTATATATATATATTATATATTTCGGTTTTTTCAGTTCGGATCGATTTTCATAGTTTGGATTTCGATTTTTTGGATAAAATTCGATTTGGTTAGGTTTTAATTTAAAAAAATTGATTTTTTGGTTCGATTCATTTTGGACAAAAAACCGAACAAAAAACCGAACGTAGATTTGAGTCATTTGACACGTGTGTGCGTAGTAATTTAAAGAAAATGGCATACAAGTAATAAACAGGGAGCTGGAGGTGATATTAGGCAATTTGCTGGGTTTTAATAAAACTTGATTCTGTGGGCAGGAGAAACTAGGAGCCGTCATTCTGTTGCGCCTGACGAAAATGCTTTTGAAAACGACGAAATCAAACTCCATTACGCTTTCCCCTTCAAAATAAAACATCTCTTTATTTTATTCTCTCTCTGCAAAATCTCGAGCAGAGAAATAGAACAACGCCCCTCCTCATTTTCTCCTTTTATTTCGTTTTGTTCACGCTGAAGATGAAGCCGTGGAAATGGCGGCATTGGTCAGCTGCTTGAGATCTTCATCTGCATTCTTCTCTTCAGGTGAACATTTACTGACTCTCTGATCTAACGCGTTCTGATATATAATCTTTTCAACCTACGCGCGTGAAGTAGAATTTTGGTTGCCGCTGATTCCAGTGTTATTCCGTTTTATCATGGTTTCTTAAAAATTAGGGTTCTTGGTAGGGTGGCGATTGTTTATTTGTTATAGCTTTCTGACGAGTTTGAGTGACGTGTATGTTTTTTGAAGTGCAAATTATAGTGACAATCGAATTGCTCTTCCTAGACTTTTTGCATGGAGTGGTTTTTGGAGGCTTTTCGTTTGCTTTGTAGGTCCAACTGCTGGACTATCGATTGTTTTGAAGGGCTGTAACTTTGATTTTGAAATTATTGGGTTATGTAATTGATGGAAGCTCCTTTTCTCATTCCTTCCATTGATTTTGAGAAAGTCATAGAAAGTTTGATCGTCATACTTGTGACTTCTCAACAACCGAACCGTCTAAAAGTGAGCAGGAGAAATTCCATTAATTTCCTGCCAACTTGGCCCAAGTACATCTCATTATCTTGTAGAACGACCACTTATTTCACAAATAATTCTATATACTTTTGGAAATTTGTCAATTTGGTGTGCCTCCTGCCACTTTAAATAAAATAATTTACTAAGTTGTCAGGAATGTGAGTCTTTTTTGGCAATGTGACTTCATATATTGTTCGTTCCCCAAGTTCATTGTGTAATACTAATACGAAATAATTCATCTTTTGACTGTTTTTTTAGTTCAGAATCCTTTGTGGAAGTTATTGGCATCTCCACCATCAGAACTCGAGTCAGAAATTGTTCCTTAAATTTATGTATTACACAGAAACGAATGCACATTTTTTAGAACAGAGTTTTTGCTTCACGGTGAGCATTGTGGTTCTCCTATCTGGATTTTTTGAGTTATTATCAAGATCGTGGAATTGGTGGTTGTTCCCTTTGAACGTTTGCACCATAGAGGATAAATTCTCTAATCTTGAAATGGAAACTTCAAAGAATCAAAATCCGGTGCAATTACGCTCATCAGAAGCCGGAAACCAAGAAGATCATTCTGAATTACGAGTTTTCAAGATAGATTCTTTCGCTCATGCAACTGTGAGTTTGAATTCTGCAGAGACTAAATTTTCAGAAGCTAAACCGGTACATAATTTCTCTATACAGACTGGTGAGGAATTTTCTCTCGAATTTATGCGTGACCGGGTCAATCCCAAGAAACTTGTTCCAAATATCGCTGGTGATTCCAATAACGCATCTAATTACCTGGAGCTAAAAGGAATTTTGGGCATTAATCATACTGGCTCCGAAAGTGGCTCAGCTATCTCCATGATTGCTACTGCAGAAAAAGATCCGAGAGAATTTGAACGGAATGATTCATCTTTGCATGGGGACAAGTTTAATAATAGTTCTTTTCAATCTATGCAACCAGTGCCACATTCTTTATCAGGCCAGAACAGCCAGCGCACACTTGTTTATACCTCATCTGGAACATCTTATAGCTCATCAACTAAGCTTAAGGTTCTCTGCAGCTTTGGTGGAAGAATCCTACCTCGACCAAGTGATGGGAAGCTCAGATATGTTGGTGGGGAAACACGAATCATTCGAATAAATAAAGACATTACCTGGAAAGAATTATGGCAGAAGACTATTGCAATTTATGATGAAACATGGGCTATAAAATATCAGCTTCCTGGGGAGGACCTTGATGCTTTAGTTTCTGTATCGAGTGATGAGGATTTGTTGAACATGATGGAGGAATGTAATGTTCTTGAAGATGGAGAAGGTTCAAAAAAGCTTCGGATGTTTCTATTCTCTCTCGGGGATTTGGATGATACTCATTTCAGTCTGACCAACTCTGAATGTGATTCTGAGATAAAGTTTATGGTTGCAGTCAATGGAATGGACATTGGATCTCGAAAAGGCTCTACTTTATGTGGTTTAGCAAACTCTTCAGGAAATAACTTGATCGGCTTAGATGCACTGAATCAAGATAGAGATACAAGTCGGAATGCCACTCAATCTGTAGGGGCTATTAGGAATTCAAACCTGCCAGGTTTTGTTGCCCCCTCAAGGAAAATTGAACCTTCTAATTTGATTTTACCAACTTCCTCCAAACTTTATGAAACTGATTTGCACTCGGATAATGGTCAGACAGTCAATCACAATCAAGAAAGACAGCATCATTCACAATTTGGCTATAATGTTCCCGCTCCATATTACAATCCTTCTGAAAGTTCCATGCAACAATCTTCTAATGGACCTGTCTTTGATCATAAAGGTCTTGAAGGAAAGTCGCTAGATAGGTTAGGGACACAAGGTACAAAACCCCAAGAGATGGACGCTACACAGAAAGTTAATGGCATGATTCTACCAGAGCGTGATAATAAGGACATGTCTGCGAATGAGAACTTTGTTCCTTCACAGGTTCACAGTGATAAAACTAATCCTAGTTTTCCGGTTGAAGAGTCATCTATGGTCCCTAAACTGGATAGAGAACTATCTTCAAAGATTTCAAAGGGCACGGGGAAGCCAGAGGAGCCTGTCCAGGTCTCTAATCCTCTTGGTGCATCCACTCCTGAGCTTCCTACATCTAGTAGCCATGAGTATTTTAATTCTGGTAATGGTCCTGCTCCTGATTCCATTAACTTGGAGTCTGGTTCTACTGATTTAAGTTACTTTGGATCTTCTAATCCTCCTCCGAGGGTCTTCCGGTCTGAGTGGATTCCTCGAGAGCAATCAGAGTTGCTTGGTAGAATATCTAAGTCTGATGATTCACACAGTTCTCAGTTTCTGGTTAATCAGTCAGAGGCTGATACTTCCCAGCAGGATTTAGATACATCATCTGTTGAAATTTTGGAAAAAAGGAATGCAAACATCTCTAATGAACAGTCAACTTCTTCTGAACGGCCTTTCCCTCAGGAACATGAAACTGCTGATGATGGGCTTGCTAATACTCAGAAGCTGACACATATGGACCCCCTTGATGCTCAAGGTTCCGTCCATGAAAATCACTTCCTCAAGACAGAAACAGAACAGTGGTTGAAGCATCCTACTGTGGGTCCTGAAGATTCTGTTGAGCACTCTGAAGATTCTATGATTGGTTTGGTTGATGGAATTGGTAGTCAGGCTGTTGCTAATGACGTCCATGGGCATTCACTGCCATTGGCATCGACAGGGAATGTGGAAGAACCCAGCAGTGTTCCTAGGACCAAGCAGGGGGATATTCTCATTGATATCAGTGACCGATTCCCTTGTGATCTTCTTTCTGATATATTTTCGAAAGCTGTTCTTTCAGACGGTTCATCTGATTTTGGTCCTCCTCTACACAAAGATGGTGCTGGTTTGAGTGTGAACATGGAGAACCATGATCCTAAACACTGGTCCTTCTTCCAAAGGCTGGCAGGGGATGAGTTTACCAGAAGGGATGTTTCTCTTATTGATCAAGATCATATAGCATTCTCCTCTGGACTTAAAAAACTTGAAGAGGGGACTCCTTTGGCATATGACTTTGTGCCAACGAGGAGAGATGGAGTTCTTCCAAATCACATGGAAGTGCAGGACAATCATGACGAAGATGGTCAGAATGGCCTTCCAGGGGAAAGTGGAGCTGTTTCTACAGCTACTTCTCATTATAATGCATCTCAAAAGAAAGTTAGTGAAAGTGTGCTGTATGATGATTTGACGGATAACATGAAAATTCGAGACTCTGAGTATGAGGTAACCCCACCCCCCACCACCACACAGTCACACACACAAAATATGAGTAGCACACTGAATACAATTGCTTTACCCAAAATGAGCTTATTCTTTACCTCTTATTCTAGGACGGATTTGGAAATATTGGCCTACCTCCTCTAGATCATTCCTTGGTTGATTTTGATATCACCGCATTACAGGTTCATACAAATTCTTCCACTTTCAAATATAATTGAGGTTTATTAGAATTTATTTGGATACTCTTCAATTGAATTTCAACATTGTTTCTTTTTTTTAACCTACCTCAGGTGTTTCAATTGACATCCATTAATTTTGTAACTGTTGCACCTAAATGATGAAATATTATATAATCATATAATCACCAACTATCCTCCTGTGACTATTTGGTTGCTTTGCAGATCATAAAAAATGCAGATCTTGAGGAGCTGAGGGAGCTTGGATCTGGGACATTTGGGACAGTGTATCATGGGAAATGGAGAGGCTCAGATGTGGCAATCAAGCGGATAAAGAAGAGTTGCTTCACTGGTCGCCAGTCAGAGCAGGAGAGACTGGTAGCTACTCATCAATTAGCTATCAACTACTATTCTTTCTATTTGTTAGGACTTTCCTGTTATATGCTATGTTTAATAATCCGTTTATACTTTGAGATCTCAATTCTCCGAGAAGTTCAAGAAAAGCAAATTGAAGGAAATTGATATGAGTTTTGCTCGACTATTATAATTTCTTGATGTTGTTGACATGCACACCTTGACCCTTGCTGAATGGTCATTAACATTATTCCAACTTTCTGTACTCCAGACATTTGAGTTTTGGAGGGAAGCTGAAATTCTCTCAAAGCTTCACCACCCAAATGTGGTTGCTTTTTACGGTGTGGAACAAGATGAACCAGGGGGAACATTGGCTACTGTGACAGAGTACATGGTTGATGGTTCTTTAAGACATGTTTTACTTCGGAAGGATAGGTACAGCTGAGCTCATTCGTGTGGTTGGTAAACTTTGTGTTGCCTGTTAATGAGAAGGAACGGAGAAAGTAGTTCTGATGTGCTTTCCTCTTTGGCTTTGATTAGAATATTGGATTTATATCGATAACACATAGATGTATACACCACAGAGTGCTCCCTGTAGTTTTTCATTTTTTATTTGGACTCCTTTTCCTTTGCAATTACCTCATTTTTTGTTAATACAAATTTGTAGACATCTTGATCGCCGCAAGAGGCTCATAATCGCCATGGATGCAGCTTTTGGAATGGAATATTTGCATTCGAAGAATATAGTGCACTTTGATCTGAAATGTGATAATTTGCTTGTCAACTTGAAAGATCCTTCAAGACCAATATGCAAGGTTGTCTTGGGAACTTATCTTTCTATGTGGATGTGATAAGTGATCAATTTGAGATATAAGATGTCAATGTCATCCTACTAGTGTTATGACAGTGTAATAATCTTTATTACCAGTCTCATGCTTTCACTGATCAATTTCTTATGTTGCAATGCAATTCATTAGGTGGGAGATTTTGGCTTATCCAAAATAAAGCGAAACACCTTGGTGTCTGGAGGAGTGCGTGGAACTCTTCCATGGATGGCTCCAGAGCTCCTTAATGGAAGTAGCAATAAAGTATCTGAGAAGGTCGGACATCACCGTATACAAGTTTATAAGTAGAAACTGATGCTAAATATTAATATGATAATATTAGTTAAGCTTGAAACGTTTTGGATTCTATAACTTTTCCTATGGATTTCAAAAGTAACCTTGGTCTGTGAAACTTGCATTTTTAGCACAATAGAAACAACATATTAACAGCCAAGCCAGTAATCATCAATGTTCTTATTCTTCAGAGCAGTTTAATAATCTTTGTTCTGTATAGCTATGATATAAAAATATTGATTTAAACTTCTGACAGGTTGATGTTTTTTCTTTTGGTATTGTCTTGTGGGAGATTCTCACTGGGGAGGAGCCTTATGCCAACATGCATTATGGTGCAATCATAGGTTTGTAATTTTACTCTTTCAGGTGACATAATTCACAAGAATTATCACCTGTAACCTTTGATGGTTGATCCCTTGTAATTAATTTGATTGCTGTTTATTTTGTACATGTATGTTTTTGCAGATCTAAGAACAGAAAGTCCTTTGTCAAATAAGCTTGCCTGTAATACGAAAACTTAGAAATTTTTCCTGTTGATAATAATATACCGAATAAAAAAATCAGATAGTTTGGTGAAGTTTTAGTTGATGATAGGAATTGGTTGCCTGGCTTCAGCTTTTCCTAAGCATATCTAGGAAAGGAATAATATGTATCAGTTGTGTGCGGCTACCATATTCATCAACCACAGGTTTCTTTGTGTTCAGGAAAAATGGCTTATTGGTTGTATTTTCTCAAATTTGACAACAACTTTCATGCGTGCAGGAGGCATTGTAAACAACACCTTGAGGCCTACCATTCCAAGCTACTGCGATTCAGAATGGAGAAGATTAATGGAGGAGTGTTGGGCCCCAAATCCATCCATGAGACCTTCCTTTACTGAAATAGCTAGTCGGTTACGTGTAATGTCTTCTTCGGCCCAGACAACAAAGAAGGCAGGTTCATAGTAAATTTATATTTTGTTAAATATCATATGCTCATTTTTATAGGCTGTTTTATTTTTCTTGATCTTTTGGGATCTGGCATTTATTGAACTTTAAATTCAAACTAGTTGTTGGAAATAGCCGTTTTAATTTCATGTTTCTATCCGTTGGAGAGTAGCAGAGAGGTCACCGATCTTCTTTGCCAAAAATGGTAACTGCGTCATTACATAACTTCGTGTCTGATTTTAGACTTAAGAGAGCTCTTGGACATTGTGTTGTCAAACTCTCATTGGTACTTGATGCCCCGCCTTTTGACTTCTCTAAGTCTTTTCCTCAGCAAGTTGACTTTCTCCTTGGTCTTGTATACTAGGATCATTTAGCTTTGCATTGTCCGTGAAAGCGCTTCTTCACACTACAGCTTTTACTTGTTTTCTGATTGAACAAGTCTTCAGGTTTTGGCTTTGTGTCTTCATACTTCAAAGTTCTTATCTCCAACCACTGAATCTTCATTCACACTGAACACAACTTGTTCAGTGCTTTTGAATCTCTAGTTGTTCCACTTGGGTATTGACTTCATCATCTTCAGATTTGCATCATTTCGATCAATGAGTCGATCTTCATGTTGAGGCTGTCAAGGTCAAGCTGATTTTCACCTTGTTGATGAGGTCAACTGATGCCTTAAGAAAACCTCCAGCATGGCATATCTAGGTTGCGGACCATCATTCGTCTCAAGTATCTGCTTGAGCTATCTATTACAAAGCAAAAACTCTCTTAACAGATGAGCTTCTTAAAACGTGTAAAGAACTCCTATACATCATCTATTACAGGGGTATAATTATAAAAGACATTTCTAATTATGTTAGGATCACGACTGAGACATAGTTTTGTTCGAATACCGAATATCACACAGACTTATGACATCTTATGAAAATCATGCATCATTAATTTTTCCAACAAGTTGGGATGAAAAGTCAAATAAAAAAGCACTTTATTTGACTAACTTAAGAAGGAATTAATATCTATTAAAATCTTCAATAAAGAGGTGCACCACACTTTTTCCCAAATTTAAACATTCGTGTTTAAAAGAAATGAGCTATGAATATTGAGAGGGATGGAGTATTTCGTTAACTTCAATATCTCAACTTATTTATAACAAATATAGTTGTTTGAGACCCATTTCTCCATTCATAATACCATAATAATGTGGGTTCATCTGTTCCACTTTCAATGTCGTACTTCGTGTCCCAATTTCAAAATTTTATAATTTTTAATCAATTTTTTCTTCAATTTTAAATTATTATATCTTAGTACAGTTTTATGACAAATAATTTAAGACAAAAATTTGGGTGTGCGCAGATCTGAATATTTATATACATAGATTGTATAAGTAATTTACAAACAGATGGCTTGGCCTAGTGGTTAGAGACTCCGCCTTGAATCTAACAAGTCGTGGGTTTGGCTCCCACTTCATTTTTTTTTTGTTTTTTCCTTTTTTCGTTGTTTTTTCCTTTTTTTTTTTTGCTTTTTCCAATTTATTTTCATTTTTTGTTTGTTCTTTTTTTTTTTTTCCATTTTTTTCGTTTCTTTTGTTTTTTTTTTGCCTTTTCTTTATTTTTTAAAAGATATATATATATATATATGCATTTAATTAGCATGTTAATTGTTAAATATAATTCACATATGAATTTAATTTTATTTTAAAAATGATAAATTTAATTCGCATATGAATTTAAGTAGGATATACAAATATTCGCATATGAATTTATAATTTCGATGAATAAAAATTATTATTTTTATAAGCACAAGTTATCATTTCAATGTAATAATTAATAAAAATTACTCTTTTTGTAAAATGAAAATTATTTTCATGCGAATAAAAGTTATTGTTCTAGCGGATAAAAGATACTATTCTAATGTACAAATGTTATTGTTCTTGTGAGTAAAAGTTACTCTTTTTCGTGAATAAAAGTGGCAATTCTTGTAAATAAAAGTTATTGTTCATTTAAATAGAATTTATTATTCTTTTGAATAGAAGTTATTATTATAATGAATAAAAGTTACTCTTCTTATAAATGAAAGTTACTATTCTTGTGAATAAAAGTAATTATTCTAGTAAATAAAAACTATTGTTCTCCTGAATAAACATAATTGTTCTAATAACAAAAATTATTATTTTAATAAATAAAAGTTACACTTGTATGAATTTTTTTACAAATATTCATGGATCTAAAAATTTATTTTTATTATATCACATAATTTAACTAACATTCTTTGGATCTAAAATTATTTTTTATTATAAAAAATAAAATTTATTATTATAGTAAATTAGAAGTTACTCTTTTTATTGTATTATATAATTAAATTAATATTTCTATAATCTAATACATATATAAAATGGGAGTTCTTTGTAAAATTACAAAAATACCATTTTGGAGAGAAAATATGGACCAATGGTTCATATTTGGAATTAACTATTGTTCCATATATGTAGTTGATTTGGTGAGTCATTTTAATTTTTAATTTTTCAGTTTTTTTAATAAGCTACAAATTTGATAATATAAATAACTTATATAAGAGTATTATTTATAGCTTTCATGATATATGTTTGTTGCTTTCATAATTAACAAATTATAAAAATTATATTCATGACAAAAAATCGGATCAAATGAGAGTATATACATACATAATAATTGGTCTTCGTGATTAATAAAGATTATTAATTGTAACTTAGCGATTTCATAACATGCATGACAACTTAACGGTTTCATTTTAATTTATACATGCATGGCACATTAGGATCATAACAAAAAATTTCTCAACTTTTCTCTATATTTTTTTGTTCTATTCTTAAATTGTTGTTATGCACATCTGTCAATATCATAATTTATATAATAAAATTATTTCTCATCTCAAATAATTCACTCGCAACTGATAAAAAATTAGGCAAAATAAATGGTCATGAATCACACAGATATAAGTATAAATGTATGTTTTCTTAATAAAACTTATGAAATTTGTAGAATTATTTCATCTATATGATTTTTGTAATTTTTTGTTCTGCAGAATATTAAGATATTGCCGATTCTTATTTACATATTTATATGTGGATCATTTTTAGTAAGAAATTAAAACGGTTGGACAAGTGAAAAACAATTCAAAGTATTCAATTTGTTGTATGACTTAGTATCTAACGATGATGATGATGATGGTATTTGTGATTCTATCGTTAACATTGTCTATAATTATTTTTTTCAAAATTTATGATATAATATATTATTTTGATCAAAATAAGTTATATTGGCACACAAAAAACTATATATCATAACAACACAATATGTGTTACTTATTTTTTCGTGAAATAAATAATATTAATGTTGTTGATATATTGCTTTTTTGATATTTTACAAATAAACATTGTGCAAAGATTTATTGCCGGAAAGATACGCTGATTATAGAAATTGAAATTGACATAAAAATGATTTCGCTCTCATATCCTTTCATCATACCAATCACCACTAAATAACTGTGTTTCTTTAGACGCACTCATCTCAAATAACTAATTTACAACTAGAAAAAAAAAACAAATTAAAAGCGCGTGCATCGCATGGAGAAGAAGGCTTCAATACATTTTCTTTTATTTCCCACTGACTTTTGTTTAGTCATCTATATTAAAAATTCACTTGCTTGAATTGGTCTTTTCAACACAATTCTCACATGAACAGACATAAAATTAATGGGTTAGTGTCAAGTCTTATTGGGTCGACCCGATAAGGATACGATAAATTCAGGTTGGCCTCGGGTTGGGTTTGTATTGATTTTGGATAACCCGTTAATAATTAATATTAATATTTTAGTTATTTTTTATTCTTTTAGTTAAGGTTATGTTTTTAATTTTTATTACTTTAATTAGGGATAGATCGTGTCGTTATCGTGTGATTGTAGTGTCGTGTCGGGTTCGTATCATTATCGTGTTTTCATGGTATCGTGTCACCGCGAATATGATCGTATCGCTAACATGTTCGTGTTGTGTGCAGGTCGTGTTCGGGTTTGAATGTAGCAGGTCAGATTCGTGTTTCAAGTTGAAGATTTTCCTAACATGTCGTATTCAGGTTTGAACTAATCAGATTGGGTCGTTTTATGGTCGACCCGATAACGACCCAATCCGCACAATTTGTCAGTCTTACTCTCTCTCTATATATATATGTGTGTTTTTTGAGATTCACTTAATCACACACATAAATATTAGGTGAAATAAATTTATAATTAAAATATTCTCGGTCTCAAATAACTAATTAACAATTGAAAAAAATAAAATAAAAGGCGATGCACAGGTAGAACATTAATTCTAATAATTTGACAGTTACCACACTTGGGTTAAAAAAAGTTGGGTGAAGGTGGCAATGATGATGGTGTTGCGAAATGCATATACCGGTATTAATAATGTTGTGCTTATTTTAATAACTTTACATATGGAACTATTAATATTTCTGAAATACTAACATTTTCTAATATATTAATATTATTATAATTGCTCGACTAACATTATATATATATATATTGTATGAATAACATCATTTTTATAACATTACATTCAAGTAGTTTGGAATGTTATACTAGTATAATTGCTTAACCAACATTATGTATGTTATATTAACCCCTACAACGACACATTATCATTTATAAAAAAATATTAGGTTTTTGTTTAATGTATATTTCTGACTTAATTATGGTTTTAAAATTTATTAGGTAAACTATTTTTCTATCCATTTTGAGCGGGATCATCTCATTAGATCCTAATATTAATTGATCCTTGGCTTATCAGATATTTCCTCCATTTCTTGCTTAAATAAAGTTGCTAAATTAACCTGATAAATTTGTGATTCCAGTTAAAACGAGGTATTTGAAGTAATAAATTAACCCATTTTTTCGTAAAAATACAAATTTATTGCTCTTTTTGTTGGGTTATAATTAATATACTTATATAACTTCTTGTTATTTTATTTAAAACTATTTCTTTCTATTTTTGTTATTTGTAAAAGAATAAATATGATTTGTCTTTTCTAGTTATTTTTGTATAAATCCTTCTTTTTTAATTGGACGGTAATAATTGAATCATACATCTCTCGTTTTGAAGAACAACTAACATACATTGTTTAGTGGCAAATGCAAAATCGGGAATATTTCGGTGGGTGCCTTATAAAAATAATTACTTATTATTATTATTATTATTATTATTATTATAATTATATTTTAGTTAAATTTTATATTTTTTTCATTTTCATGTGTAAAAATTCAATTTTATCGATCCAAACTTATTTATAAATACAAAAATATTATTCTACACGTTCATTTATAAAATACTAGCTCAACTCCTGCATCTATAAATGATACATTAATTGTATATACACTATATACAATGACTTAATATAAATAAAAGTATTTACAGGAGCCAAATACTTTATTATTTTTCTATTTATCTATTCAAACCTACATTGTGTTCATACCATACAACATAACATTTATTCCATAAAAATATAAATATAATTCAATTGAATGGTCTTTGAATACTCTCGAACGAGCGCGTGGATCAGTCAAAATTTGAATTCTCAAATTTGCATGGGTATCCTACTTATTTTATTAGACAGGATCCAAGAAAGGCAGACCGTTCCTCGATAACCGTTCATGTAACTCAAAAACATCTCTCTCCCCACACTCTCACACTCTCTCTCTCGTACACACTCCCACTCTCACCACTTCCGCTGAGCCATAAACCAGTCTCCAAAATACACTCTGTTACAGTCGTAACGAAAACGACCCATGTAGTCTCGTCCTACTCTATCCAGATTCCAAACCGCTTCACAACTTGTAAATAATTTCATTATTTCATCGAATTAAACATCGCCACTGCTCCAATTTATCCCCAATTATTGAGGACCAGAAACAGAATCAACAAAAAATGGTTGCCGGAAAAGTCAAAACAGCAATGGGATTGCAGAAATCCCCAGCTCGATCGAAGCCGAAGCCCGACGCCTCACCAAAACCCCCGCCGCTCTCAACCCCGGCCTCCGGTAAGCAGCCGCCGCAGGGGCAGAAAGGCTCCGGCACCGGCTTCTCCCGCTCGTTCGGCGCCTACTTCCCGCGTTCCTCCGTGCAGGTTCAGCCGCGGCCGCCGGACGTCTCTGAGCTGATGCGATTGGTCGAGGAGCTGCGCGAGCGGGAGTCGCGGCTGAAGACGGAGCTCCTCGAGCACAAGCTGCTGAAGGAATCCGTCGCGATCCTGCCGGTGCTGGAGAGCGAGATTTCGAGCAAGGATTGTGAAATTGAGCGGTTTAGGAAGAAGATAGAGTGCTTGGAGGTGGAGAATGAGCGGCTGAGGAATGAGAACGAGTTCCTGCACATGGAATTAACGAAGCAGAATCATAAATACGAAGAGAAGATCAAATACATGCAGGCGGAATTGTGCGATATTAAACGAGCAGTTGCCGAGCACGAGGAAACGACGTCGTCCTCGTCTTCTACGCCGAAGCTCGCCGATGTCACCAACAATTACCACAAATCGATTTTCGCGGCGAAGGTTTTGCGGAAATGCGTAACGCAGAGTAACATCGCGGCGAATTTCTGCGATACCGTCACGAGCGTGAAGAAGGACGAGTTCAGCGTCGATGCGCCTCGGCATTCTTGCTGCGATTCCGAGGAGATTCCAGAAACTTCCGAAGCTTTAATCACGATTCGATCCCGCGCGCCGCGGGTTCCGAAGCCGCCGCCGCGGCCGTCATCGTCTCAGTCTTCATCCGTCTCTTACGAAGGTAGTCTTTCCGATTCAGCCGACCGCGCATTGGCGGAGATTTCCAATATTCCGCCGCCGCCGCCGCCGCCGTCGGTGAAACCTGCCGCGCCACCGCCACCTCCTCCTCCGCCGCCAGCGCAGTCCAAGGCGGCCGCGCCGCCTCCTCCCCCACCGCCGCCGAAGGGGATTAAATCGAAGGCGGCGCTGGCGAAGGTCAGGAGAGTACCGGAGGTGGTTGAGTTTTACCACTCGCTGATGCGGAGGGATTCAAGCTGTAGACGCGATTCAAGCGGCGGCTCCTCCGATGCGCTGTTGGCCGGAGCTGCGGCGAAGGATATGATAGGAGAAATTGAGAACCGTTCTTCACATTTACTCGCGGTAAAATATTATTTATTTATTTTAATTATTATTTGCTCGAAAAATACATTAATCTGATTTACTTTATTACATATCTAAAATGGGGTTATTTGATTTACTGTTCTGGCCATAGAGCATATGCCAATATGTCACGTTCTCACAGACACGGGTTACTTTTGGTTGTCTTTCCTGGAATTTCTGCAATTCTAATTAGAAGATGAAAGAGGGTTTAAATTCAAAATCCATGTTGGAAAAATCCAGAAAGCTGTAAAATTGAATGAAACCATGTGATCTTTTATGACAATCTATTAAATTCAACCATTTGATTAAACTGTTGTAGGCCGCCTAATTTAATTCCATTTACTGTTTTTAAATGTTTTCCATTAATTGATTGCAGATCAAGACAGATGTGGAGACCCAAGTAGATTTCATCAGATTCTTGATCAATGAAGTTCAAAATGCTGCTTTCACTGACATTGAAGATGTTGTCCCATTTGTTAAATGGCTTGATGATGAGCTCTCATATCTGGTACCTAATTTTTGGATGCAAAAAACTGAATAAAGGGTCAATATTTTCTTGATTTTCTTGCTTAATTTGTGTGTTTATATGCAAAATTGTGAAGGTTGATGAGAGGGCTGTGCTCAAGCACTTCGACTGGCCTGAGCAGAAGGCTGATGCACTGAGAGAAGCAGCATTTGGGTACTCTGATTTGAAGAAGCTGGAGTCTGAAATTTCCTTGTTTCGTGATGATCCCAGACAACATTGTGGTCCTGCTCTCAAGAAAATGCAGTCCCTCTTTGAGAAGTATGTTAAGTGTCACTTAATTTTGAAGGTTGTGGGATGATAATCACAGAGGTTTAAATTCACATTCTTTGCCTTGTTTGATGCAGATTGGAGCACAGTGTTTATAATTTGTCGAGGATGAGAGAACTGGCTACGAACAGGTACAAAGTTCACCATATTCCGATGGATTGGATGCTGGACACCGGCTTTGTGAGTCAGGTGAATCCTCCGACCTAATCTTCGTGTTTGCAGCTTGTGTGCAAGATTCGTAGTGTTATTCAATATGATCTAATGAAATATCATTGTGCACAATTAGATCATACAGAAAAATTGGTGATTTGTTTAGGCTAAACATTTTGTTAGGAATAAATTAAATAAAGGTTGTGAATGATTCAATTTAGGGAGAAAATGACCGTTAGGTAGAGGACAAAAGGGGTGGAGAAGTTTTTTGGCTGATTTTGTGTTGTCCACACATGCATTCCTGTCTGAATTTCAGTACTTTTTTATGTTGTTGATTAGCTGGGAATCTGATTCTTTGTTTCAACCTGCCATAATTTGTATGTTTTCTGCTGCTATCTTGATTGTGTTATAAACTATGTATTATAGTATTTTTATGAGATTATTAAAATAATCCAATGTAAGAAATGTTGCCACATATTCAACAAGAAAAATCTGTCAAATTGATGAAATTCATATCCCAACTCTCTCTCTCTCTCATCATTACGCAGGAATTGAACTCTCATATGTTCTTTTTATTTTTATGTGAAACTGTACAAATTGCTGCAATAATACAATTGTAATGACATTGACTTGAGCTAAGGTTTTACATTATTTGTCTGTACCATTTGTTTTCATCTATGATTGTGAAATGACAAAAACTGAATGTATATAATTACCTTGCCACTGCAGATCAAGCTGGCATCTGTGAAATTGGCAATGAAGTACATGAAGAGAGCATCGGCAGAGCTTGGAATGGTGGCCGGTGGCCCGGAGGAAGAGGAGCTCATAGTCCAAGGCGTCAAGTTCGCCTTTCGAGTTCATCAGGTAATAATTTTTATTATGCCCTTTTCATGTTTCACTTCACCGATATACATGGTTAGTATGACAAGACGCGGGATGTTTTCTCAGTTTGCAGGTGGGTTCGATGTGGAGACGATGAAGGCGTTTCAAGAACTGAGGGAGAAGTTTCAGTTGTGCCAAAATCAACAACAACATAAATTCGTTTGCAAGTCTTCTTGCTGATTCTGTAGCAAACTCAGCTTCAGAAACGGCATCTTTTTCTTGTTGTTGTATAAAGAGTTAAAAGATTTGTGAATACAGTTGGCCGCAGTTACTTGCGATCCAAATATATTTATTAAAAATCTTAAGTCAATAAACACAAAATTTGTGAGAATAAATAAGTCTTATATGTAATTCATTCTATCTATTTCGATAAATTAAATCACATTGTTTTACACAAAACAGATAGCACATTTTATAAGCAATTAGTTTCAATTTATATCATTGGAGAATTCCAATGTCAGCAAAAGAAAAATAAATAACTAAACATAGTGCAAATTAATAATAGTGCAGCATAAGATGAAACATTAACATATAACAAATTAATTAAACTGTGTAACAAGATAATCTCAATGAATATATTTTAATATAATAATTTTCCAATATTTGAGTCTTTTTTTTAATGTCAATATTTGAGTCTTATTAAATACTCTTTAATTTAGGAATGGAGTAAAAGTGCTCAACTTATTTCTTTCACTTTAGTAATTCATCTCTTCTTAATAACTTCAAGAATTCCTCAAATGAGAGTTGCATAAAGAAGCTGGTTCCAAGTATCCGGCAACCCAGGTATGCACCAATGGCTGCAATCGAGACCGTTGCCGCCACTGTATCTTGATGGATGAGCGTCTCTCCGGAGCTCCGACAAGGCCGTGACATCTAGCAGATAAACCGGTTTCCTCAACGCACTCAACACGTTGTTCAAAACTCCGGTAGCCGGCTCTAGCTTTGTTGAATCCGTCGACCCTTTGTCGGGCTCTTGTACTTTATCGCAGTCTCTATCAGTGCCCACGATAGAAAATAGATAATCTAATTTAATTCGAAAATACAATCAAATAATTCTAAAAATCCACTTAATTACCTAGAATGAGAGGGAGAAATCCCTTGAAAGAAGACCTTAGTCTTAGGAGGGTCGACATTCTGGTCGACCCAATGGGACCACGTGGTGAGGGCCCGAGAAAATGCCTCGAGGCGGTCCATATCCTTGGTTATGGTGGAACCATATTGAATGAAGTCCCAGCCTTGAGCTTTAGGACCAGTGTGAAGCCACCAATGCCATGTGTTGAATATAAGCATGTCCATTCCTATCCATGCTTTGCCTTCTTCAATGGAGTCTAGTTTTAAGACATTACCTATTGCTTCTTTCACTACATCCACCAAATAATGGGTTGTGTGGAGATATATTGTCACTCCAAAATCCTGCGTTTTAAAAAGTTAAACCTTTTCAAGGAACTTAAGTATGTTTATGATTAGGATTTACAATTGTAGATAAGAGTGGCAATTTGTATAATTCTAACGTATTGAAGTTATAAAAAGTTGAATCGGAATATGACCACGATACAATACGAAACAATAGGAAGATATAATAAATAAAAGAAGAATGATATTTACTAATTAAACACAAATATATATTAAGTGCCATAGTCATGTGTAGTGTAAGTACACGATAGATTATAAAATACATAATTATTAGTACTTTTACTAATAAATTATCTAATAAAGTCATACGAAATGAATATGTTTGACATGATATGAACACAATTATAAATGATATATTTTCGTATCGTACTATCATGCCACGTCAACAACCTACATTTGAGATCGTAAAAGTAATACTCTTCAAACCAAAAAAATTCTTACTTGGAAGTATCACATGTGTTGGGCTTTCGTTAGTATTGTCGGATTTGCAAAATAAACTAACCTCAAATGTAATATGAGAAATTGGGCTTTCTTTAACGAAGGTGGTTTTAGCATTTGGAAGTGCAGCTTGGAGCATGCAGACTAACGAGTTCCACTGATTTAGACTCAGTGAGTCACCCACAAACATTAGCTTCTTCCCATTCCATCTCCTCAGAAAATCAACACCATCAAATCTGTAGCCAAATAATTAAAATATAGCTTAAAGGAGACTAAAGTTAAAAAAATTCAGATAGAAAGGGCTAAAATCGATGTTTTTTGGAAAACAAATATTCAAAATTACAAGTTAAAAAACGAAAAATGGTTGGGGGTGCTTCAACTTACCCCAGTTCCAGTGTATAACTATATATAGCCGGTCAAAATACAATGTTTTACTGTCGTGACCAAATCGGGCCGAAGTCGTGTTTTTTTTTCCGACAATTATCCCTCAATTTCGCATTAGTTTTTTTTTTTTTTCTAAAAATAAACAAATTATACAAAATATTAAAAATTAAGACAATTGAACATCAATTATACAATTTCGTGTAATGCATAAAAACTAATAATAGTTATACAAAATCACTATAAAACATTGTGAAAACAACATTATAATAAGTAAAAAAAAAATGCTTTAGAAAATCCAAATAAAATTATGACAAATAAATACTATAACATTTCTGTTTCTTTCTTTACTTACTATGAAAAAAAGTTGGGTACTCCAGCACACGTACCGGAGGGTTGAATAAGGCTCGAAAGTACTGTACAAGAATAATATAAATGCGTGGGCGCACACGCGCAAACTCACCTAGGCAAGGTGCAAGAGCTTGGTTTCCACGAGTACTTGAGGTAATCTTTGTCTGGGCGGCCAAATTTAAGGCAATCGAATTCAGAATTAATGAAGAGGCAGCTCGAAGAGTCGTAGAGAGGAATTGAAGAAGAATCATACACCCATTCACCACTAAACAAGTTGCATCTACTTTCTAACTCTCCATAAAGTCCCAAATAATTACTCATGTTTGCAAATATTTCTGATTTTGCATACACGAGATATAACATGAAAATAACTAACACCGAAGGAAACGTGAATCCCATCCTAGCTTTTGACACTAAGATCATGAAAATGTAGCACGATTTATAATGGGGAATTATTTTAATTATTGCTTCATTATGCACAAAATGGAGATGATGAATTTAGTAAAGGAGATTTAGAAATGAAAATACTATATATGGAGATTTGATTTAATTTGTAGCATGAGTATTGAATTTGAAATTATGAGCCGTTATTTTCTTCTTTTTCAAGTGTTTAAGAGTTGTTTAATGCTCTAATCCATTTGGATAAGTAGATGAGAAAGCCAATGAGGCACGCAGTTCAACTGACTTATATTTGTCATAATTGAGTAATATAATATAGATTGTGTAGTTTGAACAGACAATATAACTTTTAGAAATATCTCAATATATATAATATCACACTTTATAAATATAAAGAATATTAGAAAATCCAAGATCAATCAATAGTTATAAAAATTATAAAAAGAATGTATATAATAAGTTTTCACTCAATTATTAAATATTTCTAAGACGTATCTATATATAGGGGTGAATATTCGGATTTCGGTTTAGATTTTGGCCTAATCCGAACCCATCCAAAATTCCAAATCTTGAAAAAAAATGGATGCGAGTCAAACCAAATTATCCAAAAATTCGAATCCAAATATCTAAAATTTTATGATAAAATCCAATTTGAACCGAAAAATTCAAAAATCCGAAAATATGAAAAACAAATCTGAAAACCAAGTCCTTCTTATATTCTGATACTAATCCTACCAAACAATCAAATACTTGATATAAACATTTGAACTGATTCAAGAAAGCAATGACTATCACAAATAAATTTTTTGATAAAATAATGAAGTTTCAGACCATTGACTATTATATATATTTTGGAAACTAATCAGCGACCAAAAAAAATTCCACATAACTAAATCACACAAAAATCACAAAATCAAGAGTGGAAAAATCACAAAATTGTGACGGCCACACTTTATTAAGGATAATAAAGCTTGGTTATCGTGACTGGGAGTGGGGATTAAGAAGCGAGATTAGTAAGGGGTAGCAAATTCGCTATATGCCTCTGATCGAACAAGGATTTTCGGGTTTGCTTGTAGGCTAGGAATTTAGAATGATGCGAAGGTTTTTACGTGGTTCGATCGTAATTGATCTACGTCCACGGCTCAAAGCGTATATCTCTTTTTGTATTAATTGCA
>JAYDZE010407465.1:0-16829 GCA_034509125.1 Monilaria moniliformis | reverse complement strand
CAAATACATAAAATTAAAACAAAAGACAAATAACGAAATTACAATAACTAATAAATAAAAACCTAATCTAATAATCCAGTAAATCAGAATCAGATCCTCCAATATTATTGAAGTATGAAAATATGTTCTAGGTGCATAAATAATATATTTAATAAGTAAATATATTAATAACCAAATCTCATTGTAATATTTAATTTTATATGAAATTATTGATTATAAAGTATTGTGGGGTTTGTGTAATTTAGATAAAATATATAGGTATGATTGTAAAAGTATAAAAAGTAAGTAAAAAGGGAATATTCTTTTGGGTTTGAGTTTGGTGTGAATGGTTGAAGATGGCCTTAAGGTAGTGTAAGGCTGGCTTTTTAAGTTCTATAGTAGCTAGCGAAATACAGCAGACAAGCTGAATTTCGAAGCATGCTAAGCGTAAGCTAGAGTGGAGGTTCTGCAGAGCAACCATAGGCTTTATCTTGACATTTCACAATGTAAAATGTGGATGTGGAAATAGTGATCATCTCCCCTTCTTCATTTTGGGTTGAATATGTGCATATAATCTAAAAAGTTTCAACAATTTAGGTACCAAAATCTATATTTTAAAAAAAAATTGAATGTGTATCAAGAATTATATCACCGTGATATTTGTCGGTCAACCGTCAAATAGGTAGCGTTAGTGCGCTGTTTTAATAGAAAATTTTGACATTTTGTTTGTGAAAGTCAAATATCTAGACTTTGACTTATCTTCAACACAGTCGTGCCGGTTTGAAAAGCTCGTATTTTTTCACATGTTTTTGCTAAAATAAAATAAAATCGTAAGCAATTTTTTTCTAAAGAATAGGAATATATTTTAGTATTTGCATTAATATTTATTATGTAACTTCACTTACTCTTAATTTATGAGTTTAGTAATTATTTTCTAACATAATTATCTCGAACCAACTTTAATTATTATAATCTTGTATAATCAAATAATTCTCAATATATATATATATATATATTTATATATATATATATATTTATATAATCTTAACATAATTTAAAACTGTAATTAAATCCCAACATTAAAATAAGTCAAGGACAAGTTGAAGTCTAAGTTAATTGTATTAGGTTATTAGCTTCGGCAGATCAACATGTCTGAATGATGATTAAGTTATGGCCCTAGTCTATTTCATATATCGAAGCCCAAGTATACACCCATTTATAATTAAACTAAGTGCATGAACAATCATGTGTGCGCGCACAAGCACGCATAGTGTGTAACACGGCATTGTAGAACACGAGTGTGAGAGCAACATTATCGCAGCCGGATAAGGGGAAATAACTGTGGTGGCCGCAGCGGGGCGGGGATGGAGGCGGGACAGCCGGGCTTTCGGGCGCTGGAGCGGTTGATTGCCAGGCTGCGGCGGCCGCAAATGGGTGGCGATTAGGGGTGCTTATTCGGTCGGTTCGGTTAATAACCGAACCGATATGTCGGTTAACCGATTAAAATTTAACTAAAATTTGGAACCGGAACCGAAACCGATATAGAATCGCCCTCAATTAACCGAACAACTGATATAAAAATATTAAAACTAATTTATAAAACTAACTATAGGGTCGCCCTCAATTTATAGAGCGACTGACCCTCTCGCCTTCCCATATGTGGTCGATGTGGGATGAGGAACCTTATCAGCAAATAGCCTCTTCTATAGGAGCATTCTCCTTCCTCCCATTAGCTCTACAGTTGATGTGGGATAGATGACTCTTAACTTTAAAAAAAAAAAAAAAAACGCAGCCGGGATTCGAACCTGCGCCTGCAGTGTCGCGCGTTAAGCGCTCATCCAACTGTGCTGCGCATCTTATTTGGAATTAAGCATATTGATTTATATATTATATTTAAATTAGTTCTTAACTTTAAAAACAAACATAGCCAGGATTCGAACCTGCGCCTTCACCGTCGCAAGTTAAGCGCTCGGCCAACTGCGCTGCGCTTCTTATTTGAATTCAGTATAGTGATTTATATATTATATTTAAATCAGTTTTCAGTGCAAAAAAATGTTAGCGCCAGTATTCGAACCTGCGCCTTCTGGGTCATTGGCTAAGCACTCAACCAACTGCGCTAACTGCGCTTCTTTTACAAATTACGCATAGTGTTTTATATATTATATTTAGATCGGTTTTTTTGGTTCTTCGGTTATAACCGTTCGGTTATCGGTTATAACCGATAATCGAACTTTTCCTTACCCACTAACCGGAACCGAACCGAAACCGAAAAAATCAGTTATCGGTTAACTAATAACCGACCTTATTCGGTTCGGTTATCGATAACCGAATAAGCACCCCTAGTTATCGCACACCAAATCAATAACCGAGATTGAATCGATGGTTATCAATTAATCGATAACCGGCCGATTTCAATTTGGTTATCAATTAACTGGTTACCGATGCAACGAATAAGCACCTCTATTAGAAAATTATAACACTCGTATTTTTTTCGGTCACTATAGAAATAATGTAGCATGTCCCACCAATACTGACATAGCCAAAGTAAAAATGTATGATTTCGGTATTTTAAATTTGATTAGTATTATGTTTGACATGTTAGTCACGCTCTGACCAAGAAAGATTGAAGGTGCTAATTTGACAACAAATTAAGCAGTAATGACATTATTGCAACATTTTAAAAATCATGTTTAAATTACCAATTGAAGTCAACTTTCGTGTATTAATTGTCCATTATACCTCTTAACACAATTTTAGAATTTTAGATGAAAGTATATTTTTTAGCCTCAACAGTTTCAATGGTTGATAAAAAAGTAACATATTATTATTTATTCAAATTTATCATTTTTACAATAATTTAAAAATGTTGCAATTAGAAGAGATATATAACAACAATAGATTGCATCATGGTGGGCACCTTGGTAGAATACGTGGATGTTAATAACTAATTAAATTTAGGGATTTAAAAAAATTTGCAGATTGAGAGGAGTGACGGCGGTTGTTTTCAAAAAAAAAAAAAAAAAAAAAAAAAGAGCCTTTAGTGACAGTATTAAACAACGCTTATGGGATGCGTGGACAACGTCTTTTTTCATCATTTTTTACTTTGTTAATTTTCTTTTTAAGTTTGGGATAACTATCTTAAAATCGTAAATAAAGTAATTAATGTATGTTTCGCACCTTTCAAAATTTGAATGTGAAATAACAAAGTTTAAAATTTTCACAATTGTCTCATCTGACTAAATTAAATCACAAAGTTCTAAAAATTCTCAATTGTCTCGTCTTATCAAATTTGGGAGAAATTGAAACTAAGTTTGCAGACCAAAAATTATAAGTGGAATGAACGGCCGATTATCAAAACAACGTAGTATTATGAGGCTTAAGATATCGAGAGTGGTTACACTTCTCGAATCATCAATTACCTGTCTCCAACGAGATTCTGTGCTGTAGGATTTATGGATTCAAATGGGACAATTGAGATTTTTTAAAACTTTATGATTTAATTTAGTTTGATGGTAAAATTGAGAATTTTTATAATTCTGTGATTTGTTATTCAAATTTTAAAAAGTGTGAGACAAACCAAAATTGATCCATTTTTATGATTTTACGGGCTGTTATTCCTTAAATTTTTTATTCATAAAAAGAAGAAAGGCAGATATGTGACTATTAACAAATGATTCAAACCTCATATTCAAACTTGTTTCAACTTTGATATATAATAGAATTAAACGTCTCATTGCAAAGTTATAATATTACAACCGACAACTTTACAGTTGATATGTTACCATAAATAGATAAAAGAGAAGGAAAGAGAAAAGAAAAGGAGGGAGAGAGAGAGAGAGAGAGAGAGCAAATCGTGGAACCAATTTGGAATTCTCAAAATACTTAGAAATAACTACAATTTTAGTGTGCGGTCAATGGCGAATCATGAGTTGAATCAAATCGAGTGAAATTGAACACTATCATGTTCAAGTTTAAACTTAATCCAATTTCCTTAATTTAAATTAATGTTTTAGTATTTTTAAAAATATTTAGTTTTAAGAAATATTTTATTCACGATAACATGATATGTTCAATATTTTTTTTATAACAAATAAAATTAGTTACAATTTAATATGATCGTTACTTATCATATTGTAATATAATAAGTTGTAACTAGTGAATAATTAACATTTTCAAACTAAACCATTAACGAGTTTGCGCACAAGCTAATAAACTGAATGTTGTCAAGCTCAAGTTTGGCTCGCTATCTAACGACCTCAAATAAAATATTATTGAGACGAAATCTAAATAGTTTACGAGTAGCTTGGTTCACTTACAATCTTATTCAAAAAATTGTGAAAACAAGCTTTTAGACCAGTCTAATTTAAGATTAGGTCGGAACACGTTTTATAGATCCGATGGAATTTTGGGGCAAGCGCGTATTCATTGCTCCCAAAGTGAACGTGAACCTTTTGTTGATTTCGGATCAGATTGGACCTTTCCTTTTTTATTCTTAAAGTGTGTTTGATAGTAGATATAAACTCAAGATTAGATTATTAATTGTAACACTATTTAATTATAATTAATAATCTAATATTCAGCTTATCTCTATTATCAAACACACCCTTAATATATATTAGGCCCATTCCAATAGGACAGGACAAGATCTCGAGTTGAGTTGGCCCGACCCGACCCGTGGACCTAACCCGAATAGATAGTCTGGATTCTGTTGAAGACATTTTTGTAATCTCTCTACTCTCTAGTCTCTTCCAAAAACCAGATCACATTAACAGCTAAACCCTTTTTGACCCTCCTTTCCATCTATTTCCTTGCAGTAGCGAGTGCGACAATGGCGGCTTCGGCCTCTCTATCTAATCCTTTCTCTCTCTACAGTCCCCGAAGCGTCTTCTGTCCTCCCCCCTCCTCAAAACCCTCCTACCATTTGTCTCTTCAACCCACGAGCACTGAACAATTTGTTCTTCATGGAAAACCCATTTCCAGAGCACCTGTTTCTTACTCTCCTGTTCTCAACGCGTATAGCCAATTTGGGTATTCCAGATTTGCTAACAATGGCTATAGGAATGAGAGGCGTTCTTCTCTCAAGCCTTCAGATTCAGAAGTATCTCTCTATCTCTCTCTCTCACACACACAAGCTGAAGTATTTGTCTTATGTGATGCGTTTTATTTATTTGATTCTCTATTGGAAAGTTATATGTAATCTCCGGATTTCAATTTGATTCATAAATTGCAGTTTGCTTTTTAGTTATAATTTGCAGAAACTTTTCCTTGTGCTTTGGAATAATGGAATCATGTTGTATGTGGAGCATTTTTCCAGCCTTTTACTCTGAATCAGGGAGTAGAGTTTCGATGTGAAAAGATAAACTTTTAAGTTCAAATGGTAGAGAATTAGAGTTTCACTTCTAAGATATCAATTGATGTAAAAATGATGATGTTAGCAGAGACTTATAAGATAACGTTGTGGGAATCGTGTTGACATTGTCTCGCTAGCTAGTTTGTTCTGATTGGTGCAATCATAAGTTTTCACCGAATATTTCTTCCACTTGTTGCTGAAAGTACCATATTTACATGAGCAAGCATGTTAAGATCTGCTCAGCATGATTGTGAAAGAGTGAAATATATTTTGATGACTCGGATTATGGAAAATCACGTAGTCGAAGAATGTGAGTGAATGAGCTGGTAAGTTTTCACTTTGGTCATGGATGTGTAACGGTACGAAACACTGGGATGAAAATGAAGTTATTGCAATCGAGATAGTTATGTAGGATATGCAAAACTTGGATAAATTATGCCAAGAAAATGAATGAAGTATCTGGATATTATGTTTAGTTGAATGAGAGAGTATGCAAATTTACTGACTTGTTGTGTTTCCAAAATGTTACCTTCACTGATTTAACTTATACATGTTTGTAGAGTATCTTGTTTTGTGGAATCACTGTTGCTTGCAAATTTGGACCAATTATCTCTTGAAAGAACTACAACAGTATAGTTGTCGTATTCTCACATGATATAAGTAAATGAGTGGTTTGATGACTTCTACATCTATGATGCGCTGATATCCAAAATCAAACATTCAGACATACAATGAAGACGAATCTGGTTCGGAGAGGGAAGCAAGTAAAAAGGCTCAACTTGATATGAAGTCTCTCATGCAGTTGTACAAGGAAGCGATTGCATATGGAGATGCACGCGCCATACATGAGATAGAAAATATTCTATTTGGAATAGATAAAGAGAAAATTGAGCTGGCTGATAAGGTTTCAGCTTTGTCTGCTGAGGTATCTTCAGGGAAGGAAAAAATTCTACGATTACAAGCTGATTTTGATAATTATAGGAAAAGATCTGAAAAAGAAAGAGCAACAGTTAGGAGTGACGCCCGAGGAGAAGTGATAGAAACCCTCTTGCCAATGGTTGACAGTTTCGAGAGAGCCAAACAACAGTTGAAGATAGAGACTGAGATGGAGAAGAAAATCGACACAAGTTATCAAGGTATATACAAGCAGTTTGTAGAAATTATGAGAAGCTTGCGTGTTGCGGCTGTGCCTACGGTGGGAAAGCCATTTGATCCTTCGGTAAGATTGACCCCTTCTTTCTGTCTCTCTCTGGTTTTCCCTTTTTCCCCTGTGGAATTAATGAATAGTTCATCTTTTAATGCTGTCTGGGAATGCAAAGATGACTGTTTAACTAAAATGTGCATAAGAGTAGAAATATTCAAGATACTTCTTTTGCAAAGTGATGAAATGCACGCCGCACTGTAGTAGCAATCTCTAATACCTGGAATAAGTAAGAGTAACATCTAGTGCTTGAATCTTAAATCACTGTTACAGATAAATAAAAAAAAACAGAGAGGGTGTAACCTTTCACCTCAAACTAGTGATTGCTCTATGCCGCCACCCCAAAACACACTTTCATACAAAACAAAAAAATCACACTGTTGTTCTGTTCCACAACAATATTATCCTTGAAATCACAAATTGAAATTTTCAGTTAGAATGCAATAACTGCATATTCTTGTGTGAAATGCTTTTCAATTTCTGTAAGAGAGATGTATAATGCAGGGATGAGTTACGAATCGGTGCTCTGCACGTTCACCATTTGATTATTCATGAGTTTATGTGATTATGCTATATTATGTTTAGCAGTGTATGCCATCATGTTTGCCATGTACAAAATGACATACTATGATCTCAACTATGTGATACAGATGCATGAGGCTATTGCGCGCGAGGAGTCGCATGAGTTCAAGGAAGGGATCGTCATTCAAGAATTTCGCAGAGGTTTCTATCTAGGAGACCGGCTAATAAGGCCGGCCATGGTCAAGGTCTCAACCGGACCGGGCAGAAAAAAACCTCTTTCTGAGCAGCAGCCTTCAGTTGCTAAAGTTGACAACCGATAGTTACCACTAAGAAATATCATTCAGAAGCATTCTCTTTTCATTCTAAAAGAAAATTCTTACATTAATTGAAGCTCGAGACTACCACTATTCTACTTCTCTTTCATTTAGCTTTTGCAAGAGGAGGCAGATCAAGATCAAGGTAGATTTGTCTAGGATCATCTTGTGCACCCTTCATCTAGAGAGGAATAAACAAAGATCAAGAAAATCACTTTGACCGTGTCTTTTCTGTATTGCAATAGATTAAAGGCTCGAAGGTGTTGTTGAACGGAGGACTTGTGAATGCTGCTGGTTTAAATGAGAAGAGTGCGTTGAAGTCATGTTGTTTGTTCAAATTGGAGTCTATTCAATATTGATTTTGTTGAGAATTAGGGTTTCAGAGTTTGTAGTTGAATTAATTTGAACATTGCATGTGTAACTCAATTGGGGAAACAAAGCACCATCCCTACATTATAATACAAATGAGGCAATAGAGTTTTTTTACAGTTATGTCGAGACGATGATTTTTATAGTACATATCAGCAATTGGGGAATGTTTAAGTAGTGCTGGAGTCTCTCTCTCTCTCTCTCTCTCTCAAAGCAGTCCAGAAACACTAGCATTCATATCCAACATCTGTGTATTATTGATGCTGTCCCATGACCATAGCTGGTCTCATTTGTGCAAGATACCTTTCTTTGGTAGCTTCGTCTTCTTCTGCGAGTGGTGCTGCAACCAAAAAGGTAAAACGAACACAAAAAATCAGGGCAACATTATCAATTGTCATACCAGTTTAAGTGATACAATTATCAACACCAGAAGTAATTAGTGACTAACCTTCTGTCTTCCCAAGGCATCGGTATCAGTCCTTTCCGTCCATGTGCTCTTCCGAAGCTTGATTGGGCGGTTTCCGACATATTTTCCTGAATCAGGAATATGACATCTTATATAATACAGAATATCCAGACTAACTATTACATGCATGTGCAGGTATTGCTTCAAAAAAGGGTTTTTACAGCAGAGATCATTTCATGAATCGTAGAAAGCTACACTGGGTTTGGGTGGGGATGGTGGTGAAACTATTACAACTTACCATTCATTTCTTTCAGCGCTCCCACAAGATCGCTTGGGTTAGCAAAACTGATGAATCCGTAGCCCTTTGTTTTGCCAGTACGCTTATCTCTAACAACCTGATCAAGATTGGCCACCATTAGTCACAGTTACCCCCCATGTATCTATAAATTTGGGCCCATGTATGCAGAAAATAAATATACCAAACCACATGGGAAGATACCGTAGAAATTGGAATGAGGAAAGGGGTAATTTCTTACCCAAGGAAATGAAGGTATGAAATACGAACCAAATATGAACCATGGTTGAGCTCAGATTCTTAATAAATTACACATTCAGATTAACAGAGGCTCTGCATTTTAAAGAGTTCACATATAATCCACTAGCAATAAACTCTACAATCTTGATTTTATTTTTTGTTCTTGCTTCTCTGGAAAGCTACTACCATGAAGCCATGGCTCGTAATCATAGTAATGAGAACAAAGAGGAAAAGTTGTAGATCTGAAGCGTACAAGTGTAACTGCAGATTCAGACAAACACACACTACACATCAAAAGGTAGCAAATCAATGCAAAGGCATAGTTTCCCTGTTCAGTAAATCTATTTCTTCACCAGCAAAAATCTGGGAGCAAAGATGAAGTTCCTGTCCCATCACATGTCAGAAATAAAATAACATGCTGACACTCGTATCTCAGTAAAACAGTAGTCCATGCTATATCCAACATGCATACCAAATTAAACATTTAGCTGCAAGCCCCAATGAGAATAAGAAATACACGATCTCAATCTGACTATAAGATTCTATTACGATATTTATGCAAGCAATTTCAAATGCCTACAATGGTCTCATGTGTTTAAGCCTGATAATTCTCTCATATCCTGGAAGGGGTATAAAATCAAGTAGTAGGCAATCGGATGCAGATGCAATTTACATTCTTTATCCACAGTAAACAAAGTACAAACCACTCAAATCATGTCCAATTCTGCACATGATTTTTCTACTTCTCAAAAATATCATTCTCCTAACTATTACAACTCTTTCAGGGAGATCATAAACCCTATTGTGTTGTGAACACAGCCTGACAATTTAGAGGAGAAAAGTATAGTTTCTGCAATCAAATAACACTAAATGATTTCTGGCAGTTCAACAACAATCTACCTATTACACCTTTACACATAACTTGTGAAATTGTCATCAGTTATCGGGTCAATACATGCTATTTTTCTAGTCAAGGAGAGATTGAATATTAAAGTTAGATAATACTCCAGATGTGAGTATTAAATTAGCTGCAATAGTCACTCTATGCATCATGAAGAACACATGTTGAAACCAAAAAAGGATTCTACCTTCATGAATTATGATTCAATTGAGGGCCCCATGCACTTCAAATTGACATCTGAAGAGGTCATGCAAATGCTCATGTATACCATTCAAAACATGTAAAACATAGAGAATAGAATTAAAATTTTCACCCCTAAAAGAAAGGGCTTCAATAAGTCTGAGAAGATCATACCCTTGCCATGTTGAAAGAAGGAAACCTTGCAAAAGCTTTTGATAACACATCATCATTCACCTCATTTCCAAGATCACCACAAAATAGACGATAGTCATCTGCAAGATGTCAACATATCAATAAATGGAAAAAACACAATGTTTCTGCAAGATCAACTTATGATCATCAACATGAAACAACACAAAATGAAGCTGATCTGCTTCAACAAATATAGATGAAGTCCAAAAACAGCAACGAGACGGCCATGATTGGCTTAGATTGCTTGAGTTGAGTGCTGCCAGATCCACCGTAAGAATACTACTTCCAATAGTCCCATTGACATTGCCACAAATCAAGATAAGTCGTGTAAACGATTAATTAATTTAAGCATAGGCAGTGTTCCTGAAAGGTGAATCACTAGAGCATATTATGTGGAATATTGGACATATTTCAGCAGCAGTTGCATACAAGTGTGTACTAGGGAGTTAAAATTCATGGCACACAGAACCCAATGCATATAGCCCATGGATTGCCCAAGTTCTGGATTATAAAACCATGCACTATGCTTCTGTTGTGAATGGATGACATAAAGAAAAATGGGCATGCTAAAACAAAACATAGAATGAAATGTCTCAGGAACAACAAATACAAGCTGTAACCACCGCTGATGGGCTACCTAGTCATCAACTCATCATAAAACTCTAAGACCAGGGTGATATATTAGCATGCTGGGAGTTGTCTATGGGACAGAAAATGAAGATCACTTCTCAAATTAGTAATGAGAATAGTATATAAACAAAGAGAGCAATGAACTCGTACTTTCAGGCCATTCTGCGAGAGTGGGATCCTCCCAACTTTGCCCTGCAGCTTTCCTAGGAATTGCCTTCTTCTTGGTCTCTGCTTTGTGCTCAATATCACTGTTAGCAAGTGCAGCTTTCACACTCTCAAGAGCTTCTGGTGTTATTGTTTGTGCATCTCTCTGAAACAACTGTTGGGCCTGTCCAGATTAAAAGCCTCTGTTAGTGAGGAAATATAATCAATAGGCCGAAATATGCATCACGCACCAGTATTACGTGCTAGAGAAACATCACAAAGCAATCGATATTTCAGTGAACGAACTTGACATTAATTACTTAACAGAACCTGTTTTTATACATTAGAAAGACTTGACACAACAGTCATGATCAACCATGTATAGGTTCTTACTATATGACTTTTCTACTTTTTCTGTGTACAAATTGTGTGTGTGACAAGTGAACAAATTGTGTGTGTGACATCGGGTGGAATTAAGCAACAAAATATATAACTAAATTCGGAAAAAACTTCCAAGAGAAGAGGTGCTTCTTGCTCGTAGGCTGCTCGTTCAAGCACTATTCTCATCAAAAGACTCAAATGGAAATATGAAATGCGAAAATATTTATCATTATCCCCCCAACCCAGAAAATAAAAAGAAAAAAGATCAAAATTGCAATCTCAAAACAATTTTCTTATACAAAAATCCATGTTCTTAATCTACTTTTCCGAACTTCATAAAACAAAACTCGCATAATATCCCAATTCCATTTCTCCCTCAATCCGAATACACGATAAAGTTAAACCTGCTGATATTGCGGCAAGGTGTAGACGGTGGAGGGCCCGGGATAGACGGGAACCGGGACAGTGGGAGGGGGGGCGGCGCCTATGTAAGGAACGGGGGGCGGCGGAGGCGTTTGTTGGAGGTGAAACGGCGTCGGAAAGTAGGGCGTGGTGGCAGCGGAGTAAGTGTATTGGCTGGAAGAGGAAGTGGCTGCCGCCGAGGTTGAATGCAAGTTCGACATAGAAACCCTAATTGAAGGACAAATCGGTAGGAAACGACGGCGTTACGGAGGTGTGTTGATCGGAAGAATGTCGATATAGAGATTTGCCAGATTCTGTATTTGTAAAAATTGAAATGAAATGAATAGAAGATTCCGAATTTATGTATTTAATATAGCACCGTGTTTGGACTCGAAGACCGACTCCAACGCTTTTCTCATTCCTTGTTTTCCTTTCTTTTCTTTTTTTGCTTTCTGTGTATTTCTTGCTATTTATCTTATTACTTTTTTACAATTTATTTTTAATAGATGTTATATTATTATTTATATTTGATAATGGCACAAAATATATAAAAACGTTAATGACATTTTATAAAATTTTAAAATACAATAACATAAATTGCAATATAAAAAGTGAATCCAATATTAAAAATTATAAAAATGATATTCTATTATAGAGTGAACTCTAGAGTTGAATTTTGGAGATGGATATGAATAACTCTACATTTTACTCTATAATAGTGTAAAGTTAACTCTACTATAGTGTTTATTGTTGGATATGCTCTTAGGAGTGTATATGTGTGTACACTAAGCCCCCCCAAAAAAAATGGATAATTGCTTATAAAATCATGAATAAAAAGCTAATTTTTGTTTATCCTGCACATTTCCAAATTTGAATGTCAAATCGCAAAGTTTAAAATTTTTTAAATTATTCCATCCGACCAAATTAAATTTCAAAGTTTTTAAAATTCTCAATTGTCATATCTTACCAAATTTGGGAGAAATTGAAACTAAGTTGGCAGACCAAAAAATATACGTGGAATGAACGGCCAGTTACCAAAACGACGTAGTATTATGAGGCTTAAGACAGCGAGAGTAGTTACACTTCTCGAATCATCAGTTACTCGCCTTCGATGAGATTATGTGCTGTAGGGGTTTAGGGATTCAAATGAGACAATTGAGAATTTTTAAAACTTTGTGATTTAATTTGTTTATATGTAACAATTAAGAATTTTTAAAATTTTGTGATTTGTCATTCAAATTTTAGAAAGTATGAGACGAACCAGAATTGGTCTATTTTTCGCGATTTTACAGACAATTATTCCATAATAAATATCATCAAATTCGAGTTTGGTTGGATTTTTTTAGCTTAGACGACTATTTAAGCTCAATTAAATTTGTTATTGAAACTTATAAAATCCAAATACTAACTTGAGTTTAATTATATAAAAAAAGTTAAAATTTTTATAAAGCTTGAAAACTAGAGCTTGAACTTGATAGTTGCTCCAAGTAACTATAAATTCTCGAGTTAACTGACTTTAATTAGGCTCGTCAACTCGGGACCGAATATTGACGTATCGGGCTATATTTCTCATCAATATCTAAGATAATCTATAATTCTATTTTTTCACTCTTCTTTTTTTTTAATTATTTATGGTTACACATTACATTTTACATCATCTCTTGTTCAAGAAACAACACCCATAATTATATCCCTTCGTTGTCCATTCACTTGCACTATATATATTCTAACTAAAACAAATTTTAAATTTAATTAATTGTACGAATTTCATTAAATTAAACAAAATTACATAATTAAAAATAAAAAAATTCATAATTTAAATTCTAAAATTACATAATTAAAAACCATAAATTATATAATTAAAATCCTAAAATTACATAATTCGAAATAATAAAATCCTATTGTAGCATATCCAATTTTTCGGAGATTGTTGATAATTCTTCAGTGCACCTCTAATTGTTGCGGAATCATGGTACTTGTGTCTTTGTTATAGGCTTCCAGCAACAAGTTATCCATGACACATTTGTCCGCCCGCCTTCAGCGCCTTTGGGTCTAGTGGTGGAGCTGCCGCACAGCTCGAGGCCAATGTTTTTCCCTTGCTCTTCACCGCCTTCGTTCTCATCTGACGATGCTTACTGGCTGAAAGTTTACCCCCTTGCTCCCATCTGTGGACCCGGAGTGATTGGTTGTCCGGAGTGTGATTTGTGCACTTCGCCCCCGATTCTAGGTCGTCCGCCCACTTGTCGACGTTTCAAACTTTCTCCCAAGTCGCGACGTATTTGAACGACTTGTTGTTGTCGTTGTGGTAGATTTTCATGCGGATTTCAGAATATCTGTCTTGCTTGCGCTGCTTGGTCATTCTTTCTCCAAGCTGTATAGATGGCACAAAATTTGAAGATCTCTAGGCTGACTCGACCAAAATGAGACATGATCTTCTTAAATATGCGTTGTTGGCGTCCTGCGTTGTACGCATTAGTAAATCTCTCCCAAAAAGCCTTGACTTGTTGGTTGTTTCCGACAAATAGATCTTTGCTTGTATCGACATACACCTTGAAGATCCGCTTCGTTTCCTCTAGGGTGTGCATCTCTCGAACGTCACGTGAAAATGACCTGTCGGAAATTTGGATGTCGTCCAACCTTTGTGTGGGGATGTCAAAGACGTATTCACCTTGGGGCGTCGATGACTGGGCAGAAGCTGAAGTGCCGCATCCAAATGATATATTATTTATATCGATGGTAGAGTGGTCTGATCATAGCCTTATTGAAGGAATCAATCACACCATTGGTTTTGGTTGTCGTCGACGAATATGGTGGAATTTCAAAAATTTAGTTGTGAGTGAAATGGTGTGAAAAAATAAAGTGGAGGAAGGGAGTCTTTATAAGATGGACATAAGAGATTGGGGTAATTTTTAAAAAAATGTATATACATGTGGCGTTGGGTAACGAATAGTGTGAGATTTTTTTTTAAAATTCGATTTTTTTGAAATGTTGCGCGATGAAGCCCCTCACACGCCCAACGAGTGAGCTGAACGCGCCAATCTCACTGGCTGCAGACAAGGGAGTGCATGATGGGCTGTCTCGTCCCATGAGAACAAGCCACGTGGCTTGCATTGTGGATGCTTTAAAGTTCAACTACTAAGTATTTCAATTTAAAAAAGTTATATTTTTGTAAAATTATACTTATGACATAGAGTGATTTTTCATTAAAAATACAACGATTCATTATCTACTTTATTAGGAGCCGTTTGATACATAAGTTAATATAAGTCGTGTTATGATATAATGTATTATTGACTATCATGCAAGGTAAAATTGTGATATCTTTATTTGTTGTTTGGTCATGCATGATTAAATATAGGATAACAACACAAACGTTTGGTAACATTGTATATATTCATGATTAAAAAGTGCTATGACCAAATTAGCTAATGCATAGATATAGCTATGGTATCTTTTATTCAATTTGCAGCAGGTATAATGGTAACTTAATTTTTTTTATAGATTTTTCTGGATTTTGAATTATACTATTCATGCTAAGAGAGAGAATGCTCATATGTTTTCAAAGTTCTCATAGCAAAAATATAGTTGAATTGAGCTCATACCATAAGTCCCGCTATCTTTTGTTTTTCACCAGTCTCTCTCTATATTCATTTGTAGTTGATGCTTCTGCAATTGACATTGGCATAGCAACTGTGGTTTTGGGTCTTTCATAAATGAGGTTTATGAAACCAAGACCTGGGACTAACTACCCACAACATTTCACAATTAATAGCGGACAACGGTTCAATCTCACTTCAAATTATGGTTTCGAATTCAATCACACTACACAGTTTCATTTTTTTCAATTGATAAATGGAAAACAAAGAATTATTCAATCCAATGCAAACGGTGGAACCCCAAACTTCCAACTACGATCACATACATCTACAAACAACAGTTCAGTCACCCATATAATCATTTGATGCATATGTGCTTAATTCTGAACATTACCATACACACAATATAATACTAGTTAGAAATGCCCTTTTGCAGACATTGATTTCAGATCTTATCACATGAACATACGAAAACACAAGAAGAAATTGTTATGCTAACATGAGATTAATAACAACCAGATTCCGTTACCACTACGACCGACTCGGAAAAACATGAGGAAATTGTCAAGACAACATACCTAATACTGGGGAAGCGCTTAGAAAATATCCACAACAACCTACTCACTCTCGCGCGCGGTTGTACAAATGAAGTCAGCGACGATTCAAAGGAAGGGTGTCAGATTTGTTTGCCGTTTGACGAGCGATGGATTTTGGCTGGAGGGCAAGTAGGGCAGATCCGATTTCTAATTGGGATGTCTTGCCTCAGCCGAAAATGTATCGGTCCACCACTTCCCGACACCCTAACATACAGATTGGGAGAATAACACGGGCACATGGTTGGACTAGTGTGCTAACACGGGCTTATAAGATAACCAAACATGATAACCAAACAGATAAATAAATTCAGTTTACTTATTCTAACATGATATGTACCAAATGACCCCTCATAATCCCATACATATGATCATATTATTTTAGTTGCCAATAATCTCAATAGTTTTATACCGAAAATCTAAGAAGGTAGCTTAAAAGAGATTATAAATTAGAAATTTTTGATTAAAATGTCAAATCTGAAAAAGAAAAAGCGGTAAAAAAAAGTTCATAGAAAATTCTTGCATTTTGATAGCGGTAAATATTTTTATTTTAAATAGCGAGGAATTTTGGATTTTATAAATAGGAGAAATTAAATACGATAAATTCATGAAGAATTAATTTGTCAAATGGAAAAAGTCGATAAATTTTTTATGGTAAACTCATTTTTCCAATAAAAATCTACCAAAGTTAGCGAAAATTTAATAAATTTTCACACATTCACAATTTGTCAATTTCCATAAGCAAAAAAACAAACCGGTCTTCTGATAATTGTATCAACTAGGGATGTCAGTCCAACTCGAATGTGTTGGGCTAACCCAACTAGCCCACTAATTTTAGAGGGTTATAGTTGGAAATTTATAGCTCGATAAGATTTCGGCCCCGATTTGCTCGCACCCGATTAGCCCATAATCTGTAACCTAATTGATTGGCCATAAGTGCAACTATTACATATTCTTCCACATTATTTGAAAACTGATTTGACACTTCAATAATAATTTTGATAAAAGTGATAATTACAAAAAATAAAATAAAATTAACCTTTCAATTTATATTTAATATATATATATATATATATATATATATGAGATTTTTACTAATATAAATAATAATATATAAATGAATAGAAAAATTCA
>JAYDZE010407354.1:0-16831 GCA_034509125.1 Monilaria moniliformis | reverse complement strand
TACCTTCCATCTTGAGATTGCTCATCAGCTTTTGCACCACTTCCTCTGAAAAGAGAAAAGACTTGTAAAATTCATATATCAATATAGAGGAACACTTAGTAGGGCCATGAAATCGATAAGGTAGTTTTCCTGGCTTGCACAATTTAGTGGGCAGAATACCATTCAAAGGAGCATTATCATCCAGGATTATTGGGAGGAACCTGCTAAGCATATTAGTTTATTTTTTGTTATCAGGATCAATAATGGTTCCACATTTTTCTTCCTTGGTGATTTGAACCCTGATTAAATTGGAAGCGTCTTACCAATTGAGCTACTACGCATATTTAGTATTTAAGTGTTTGCATGTCCAAAAAAAGGTGCTTTAACAAGTTATCAGATCTTTATTTCACCAGAGAGGTTTCATTTCTCTTCAAGTGGTTGTCAAGCCCTAATTTCAACCTCTTCAGCTCTCAGATATTTAATCAAAGAAAATATTAAGCAATATTTACAGGTTTTTTTCTATATTCCAGACAACAGTATTGGCATGGCAAGACATCTTTTTCATTAGCTATGGGACATTTTACATGTTTCACCAGCTCGTCCAAAATAATTAGGTTCCTTCAATCTTCACGACAATTATTGAAGCTTGCAGACCAGTTGCTCGTTGTATTTTTAATCATTGCATTTCTACAATCCACACGGCCAACTATATTATCTTACACAAAAATGTTGCAGATTGAGGAATATATGAACACACTTCCATGTAAAGCATGAAGCAGAGTATTTCACAAGCTAAACTATATCTAATCTCTTCCTCTTTTGGGTGGATTATGAGAAATCAACTTTAAAACTTAAAAGCACTTACAATCAGCCTGAGTTGAAAAGATTAAGGTGGTGAAAACCTTTATCAATGAATAGTTTTCTTCAGGTGCAATAAAACTTTTTAGAAGTCAAACACACATTCTAGCAATGTTGTTAGGGGCAGGGCGATTAGATAAAAATCTGGGGCGCGGGGCGACGGGGCGCGCGCCCCATGAATCGGGACGCCCATGTGTAGATTTAACTGAATATGAAGAAGTGATGCAGAAGAGAGATAATTTTTTGGACAAAGAGAAAAAAAATGAAGAAGAAGAAGAATTAATTGAGACAAGAAATAAAGAAAAGGGGAACGTTTTAATTGTCTTGGGAATATGAATGATAAGTTTTTTGAAAAATGATTTGAAATGTCTTGGGAAGAGGAGAGAGAAAAGAGAAAAGGGAAAAGAGGTGAGAGAAGGAGGTGCAGAGGTGAGAGAAAAGAAGTGCAGAGGAGAGAGGAGGGAAAAGAAGCTGAAAGGTCACCCCCACAAACCGCCCCCTGCGCCCCCCTGAGCCCCAAACCGCCCAACCACCGCCCCACCCGCGCCCCATGAACAGCGCGCGCCCCAGCCTCCTTGGGGCGATGCCAGTCGCGCCCTGAGCACCCCGCGCCCCAAGCGCGCCTGGGGCTCGCTTTTAATAACACTGCATTCTAGGCCAATCAGTACTAAAATTTCAATTCAGTTATATTGTTCACAACCTGATATTTGATTGACATTTTAGTTCCCTTAACAACTGCTTAAAACAGGTCTCAACACAGTTGAACATGTTTTTATCACTTTTGGGACTCAAGTTATCACAATCGGTAAAATCACTCTTCTCGTAGCACAGAAAAGGTTTGATATGGTCACTAAGGAAATTAAGTCGAAGAAATTCACTGAATATGAGAAAATAGAGACTCAGCAAACCTGGAAGAATATTGGCCGTCATCCTCATTTGCAGGATTTCTTTCTCGATCAGCACTTCTACTTCTTGACCCATAGTTATAATCATCATTGCTTTGACTTCTTCCTTGGTAGTCATCATCCTTGTACCCATCTCGGCCAAATCGCTCCTCATTATCTCTACCATACCTGTCTCCATCACGGCCATATGATTCTCCATACCGACCATATCTATCCTCATCTCTAGAACCCCATTCTCTATCTCTCCCATAGCCATTCCTATCATCATCTCGGTTTCCATATCGATCATCATCATATTTGTCTCCATACCCTCCGGAGCCAGGATTATACATACCACCAGTAGGAGTACTGCGGAATCTGTTGATATACAATGTTAAACAAGTACACACCTTCACCGATGATAAACCATAAGCTATATTTTGGCTTATGATAATTTGCAGCATGCTTAAAAAAAACGTGTAATACAAACATACAGACATCTGAGGATGCATACGAAACTAAACAATATGCAGAGAGAAGGCAGATGTACAAAGAAAATACAGAAAGAAACAGAAATAAGATTTGCAAGAGATAAATCAACTTTATGTATACCAAGCATTTGATTTTGCACTATTGTACAGTGAAAAACTCATCATTGCAACCTAAGGAGCCCATAGAACAGGGTAGGCACAGCTCCCTGAAAGCTCTTGCTCACACGACTCAAACTTGAAATATGAGTCAATTTGACACAATGATTATGCTTCAAATTTTTTCATTCGCAAACACTACCTGAAGTAGATTCATCCGTTAAAACATAACAAAAGCATAGCTACGAAATTTCAAAACCTAAGCCTCAAAATGGGAGATGTAACCCAGATGAAGCACATTCAAGGAACACGGTTCAGTACTAGTATACATACAGGCATTTAGTAACAACTAACAAATGATTTTTTGCAAACACAGCCTTCAAATAGAAAAATAATTACTAACGATAATAACTCATTGTACAGAACCTAATTTATATGTCACTAAGAATAAGTTGAAGATGAAAGCAATCAGAGAGTTTGCTGTGCTACTTACTTGTCCCTATTAACAGCAGCCTTCTGACGAACCTCTTGTATCCTTTCCTTATCATTTACAAGAACTACTATGCTCTGAGATTTCTTTCTAACATTGTTACCCTGGTCTCTTCCGTTGGAATCAATGTATTGGAAATCGGACAATGTCTACGAAAAGAGGAAAAGATAGAAACACCACAGATCAACTTACATCCAAGGTGAAGCTCTATGAGGAAAGAATTTAGATAATAAAGAAACTAACTGATATTTGGTATGCATGTTCTTTAATATCATCTATGACACGCTCAGACCCATGGGCTATCAGGTATTCCAAGACAGTCAATGCCTGCAGAGAAATCAGCAAAAAAAATGATTTGGTAGTTAAAAAATGGTAGCAAAAAGTATTATCTTTAAAAATATTCCAAAACAGGTATATCAGAAGAAGAATCAGAGTTATCTCCCTAGATTTGAATTTGATGCTTTTTTGAGCTCGTGAATGCAAAAAATGATAAAAGAAGATGCCAAAACGTTAAAACGGTTACCAAAAAGGAAATCTCAAATTAAGGAAGACAAACCTTGTAGACGTGCCGCCAATTTTTTCCAGTATCATTTATACGCTTCCATATTACTGATATGATCATTTGATACTCGTGACTGTTAAAAAGCAAAGCTCAATACCATCTATATAAAAAGTAACCCAAGTGAAGTATATTGAGTCGCCTCTACTTACTAGTTTCTAGTTGCCTGAGCAATATCAGCAAGAAGGGATCCATGAGGACCCCATGGCTCATTGCTAGTTGCATCAAGAACCTGAAGGGGTAAAAAAAGAAAAAAAACAAGCACCACTTAAAAGTTCAAACCGCTGAGAAGAAATAGCTAGGCGGCACCTCATTATTACAATCATATTTAAAAACCACAATCTGGCCAAAAGTCAACAGAAAGAAAACAAAAAAGATGTGAAGTACAAAGAGAAAAGTCAATCAAAAGGCAATATAGATAAATTACCTTCTGTTCTATTGAAGGGACTTTAAGAACTTTCTTGTTGACCCCTCTCTTACTGCAAGATGACAAACAAAACATTCCTAAGAAAATGTTTGCCAGACCAAAACTAAGACATGATCTAAGTAAATCACCAAAATATCTGAGATTCTGATTCTGAATGGTAAATCTAAATATGTTGTGCAAGCTTGATAGCTCAACAGTTCTATATTCATAGTAGGCTCCTAACAGCTTTTTCAATAATCTAGACACTGTATAAATTTGAGAGAAGATAAAATAACAGTGGGAAGACAATCCATGAAATAAAGTGCAAAGACAGCATATTCAGTAAATAAAGGTTAAAAGAGAAACTTACATGTCACGGACAGTTTGATCAATAACTTTCTTCATTCCACCCTTGCCTGAGAGATGCCGAATTGGCTAACTCGATCAATTTGCCTGCGCAGCAAAAAGAAAACGTACATACATAAATAAAGAAAAAAAAATCCTTTTCTCTTCATTGAATCACAAATATAACTTTCAAAATGATAAAGATCAATTTCAAAAATAAAAATATCGTCATTTCGCTCGAATCAATTAGAGCACATAATATTGAAAGTCCCGTCAAGCAACAATCTTTCTAACAAAATCTACCACCAAAAATGAGATACTAATCGGCAGATGAAAAAGAACAAGGAACAATCTTAATCTAATAACAATGCATAAAAACACAACAAAAATTCCCCTAATAAACAAACAGATGAGTAATAAGCTGAATTCCAAGGATACAGATGGCAGAAATTAGATCTGGAGCCGTATAAATAGAATTGAAGCAGTAAATACGATAAAAACACACAAACAAAATCCTTTAAAAAAACGAAGAAGATCATGCCTGAGAAATACACAGCCTCCTCCACCGTATGCTAGATCTGAAGATATGGCGTTGATGAATGGCTGTGGAGATCGAGATCGAGAGGGAGAGGGAGAGGGGGAGGGGAGGGGGAGGAGATTGCAAGGCGAAATGAAAAAGGAAAAAAGAGATGCTCCGTGAAAGAAAATTCGTGGAATTGAATGGAAATTAGCTGTCTTTCAGTTGGAATTTCGAAATTCTTATTATAGTTAAGAACTTAAAACCACTGTGGCAGTCAAATTATTGAAATAAAATGTTGTTTTTTAGGTGTGTGTGGGTGGGGGTGCGGGTTGGGGGTGGGGGGTACACCCACATATAAAAAATTCAAAATGAAAAATATGGTAATATTATTTATTCATTGATGCGATATGCCATTAAGCAGAATATTGGAAGAGTTGTTATATCGGAAATATGTGCGTGAATACAAGCCTCGATTTTTTTTTCTAGGGGGCAACGCGATGCGTGACGTCCAAGTAGACATAATCGGCCAAATGGCTTTGGGCGCAACTTGTAAATACAAGCCTTGATTAAAAAAGGAGTACTCATTTCAACAGGCATAATAATAAATACATTTTTTTTCGAGTCCGACACTTTTCGGCATTCAACTCTGACATTTTTTGTTATGTTTGATTGTCGGTTCTTCCAAGTCTAATAGTTGCTTCCTCAGGTCAGAATCGGTCGATACTTACCTTAAAGTCTGACAAGTTAGCTCAACTCTGATTCACTTCGACTCTAATATTGATTCAGATTTGAGAATTCCAAGTTTGTGCTTCTTGTTTGACCTATAATCATACTTCAGAGAACTCGTTGACATATTAGTTGTTAGCGGGTCAAATCAACTTTTTGCACTTTTTAGGTCTTTATTTCATAATTGAATCTTATTGCGCAAACTTTGAATATTGATGACTTTTTAGTCCGAATTTACAATAATTACAAATATAACTAATAATTATCTTCATTGTTCATTTTGTAGCCCAAAGTTAATATTTTGACCAACTGACGCCAATAAAGCATCTTCATTTCGTCGAATCTACCTCAATAATTATTAACAATATCAATTTGGATGTTATAATTGTTTCTTTACATGGCAAATAAGCTTTTTCAACGGTATACGTCAACGTCGGCTGACCGAAATGTTAACTAATTAGACTATAAAATGAACAATAAAAACAAATACATACTATGTTTATAATTATTGTAAATGCAGACAAAAAAATCACCAATTGGGTCTATTTTCTAAGAATAACTCTAAATAATCTTCATCAATTTATAATAGAAAAAACTTGGAAAACAATAAACATAATAAATTATACTTATAATAAAATCAACACAAGATATAAACATGAATGCCAAACTTAAATATTATTATCGATATCTCCATCACTTTTCAAGAACAACATTTTCTATTATTTATTCTAATTCTTTGAACTGTTAAACTGGAGGCAGTTGATCATCTTTTCACAAGATATTTTGGCTGAAGCTGAAAACATTATCGGACATATATTTTAGTTTTTTTAATGACTGGAAAATTCGCAATAATTAATTTCCATGCATAATACTAAAAAATCACACAATAGACAAATTATAGCAGTTGAACGGGTTCGATCTATTAAAGATTTGTGAGTTTCAAAATTTCATGATTCCTTCGACTACTACTGACAACATATAGCGCAACTACAATTGTAGTAGTTGCCCTGTCTCAACCAACGACGAAAAAGAGATTCATTAGTAAAAAAATGTCCTCTTCATGTCTCTCCCCTATATGCTGCCATCATCACTTTTCCTTTATATTCTCTCTCTCTCTCTCTCTCTCTCTCTCTCTCACTCGCTCACTTATACTTAACTTTAGAGGAGAGAGGTTTGGTTGGTGGGTACAATGGAGCACAATTCTGGGATTCAAGTGGCAAGGGTGAAACTGGGCTCCCAAGGTTTGGAGGTAATTAAATGAAAAAGATGAATAGATACAAGATACAATAGATTCCTGCTTGTTTGAAATGTTTTGTTTCATAACACTGTAAATGGAATGCTTTTTCTGCATAACTATGAATTTGTAATTTACATTTGATAAATGGAAAGGTTTTGATGCTTTCTTCTTATCAGCTGTATGGAAAGTAAAATGTAATTCATCTTCGAATTTTTCTTCCTGAAATTATTCTTTGGAAATAAAAAAAAAAATTGAACTCAAAATAATGATAAATTTTATTTACAGTGTTAGTTGGTGTATATGATTGTGCTACCCTATTAGATTGTGATTAAAAAAAATTAAAGATTGAAAATCTTGAAGCTAACATTGCGTCGTTGGGAGAGAAATTGTTGTTGATCAAGTTGGCGGTGATAGGGAATATGACATATTTTCTAAGTATACATACAAGCTAGCAGATACCCCCAATGTATAATAAATAAAATAATGGTCCATTTTGAGACTATCGAACAGAAATAATTTTCACTCCACTATTATATATTTTAAATATGTTACAAAAAAAGAAAATAAAAGATAATCAAAAGTTGGTATCTAAATTCTAAACTTGAAAATGAAAATATACATTAGAATGTGCATGCGTAAAACAAAAGTGCCATAAATGCCCACCAAATTTGATGGGAAAAGATGGTAAACAAAACTGTGTTTAAAACTTAAAATAGATATATATTGATATTTTAGACAAAAATGTAGATTAAATAGATATTATATTTGTAATCATCTCTGTGAATTCGAATCCTTCAAAAAACTTCTTGCTGCTATCTTAATTTTTAAATGGACGATTCCATTCATAGCACCTGTTTTACTCACTATCTATATACGTACACATAATTATAAAATTTGATGTGTATAGTGTTGATAATGAATTCTACTCATTTCTGAGAAAAAGAGAGAATTGTTCTCAGTCTAAAAGTGTGAAGGGAAGAAATAGTAAAGTAGCCAAATCAACTAACTCGTTATCGTTATGTTTTTCAACTTAGTCCCTGTCATCCACGAAAATAGGTCAAATCACCGAGATTACTATACGGCCTTCCAACGGTGTTGACAAAAATTTCAAATCCATTGCTTACCAAATTGTAATACTTATGTGCCAAGATAATATGATGTCAACCTTTTAATATTGTCTTATATTAATGTTTTTCCGTATGATATAGTCCAAAGAAGATTCCGACTTCAACTTTTCGCTCAATATTTATGTCTGAAATGACTTAATTGAGAAAGAGGTTCAATTCAATAGACTTGTAATTTTATAAAGAAATTTCCCAAAAAGAACAAAAGAATTTACGCCACAACTCACGAAAACTCAAATACGATCAGTCATTAACATAATAAATAAATAAATCGACAAAGGACTAAGATAGCAAATATTTGAGTAATGGGTAAAAGAAAAAGATTCATTTGAAATATGAATTATATATAACACATTCACTTGAAACATTTAAAAGTTAAAACTGATAATTATAGTGATACTGAAATTCGTTGCGGAAATATCCAAGAACCCTCTATGTGAAAAGGTGGTGTCTCGAATTCAATCTTCAATGTTCCTCCCCCAACTCCAAAAAAATCAAAAAACAAAAGGAAAATCCAATAATCATATTGAAAATAAATATACCAGGAATAGATCTACAATGTTCACCAGACTGCACTGCAAAATGACAATGCACATAACCATATTTCTTCAACAAATACTATCTACATATTTCCAGCTTTATCAACCGTTACAACTATAACATCTAGTAAAGTTCCAGAAAATATATGTATATATACACCATGAGATGAGCAACTACAGACTTCATTTCTCATGAATAAGGTGAGCAAATGTATAATAATGGTCTCCCAAATCATAATAGAAAGTGAAGTTCATTGAATCTTACCTAAACGACGCAGATGGTATGGGATACATTGAGGCGCAGCCTCCCATAGCCGTTGGTTTTCAGGATTTAGCTATGGACATAGCAGTTCATCCATAAATCATTTCACACTGATCTCCTCCACACCAAGCATGGGTCTTAGAAGCACATGCTAACAACCCACTATAACTATTTGTATATCTTAGCAAACAATCTCAAGACTTGTACATAAAAGCCATCTCGGTTTAGTACTTCTTACACCATCAAAGGCAGTATGAAGAAATTAGATCAATTCTCAGTTGAAATGCTCAACTTTATACCAATGAATGAAGATCATGCCAAATAATTTGGACTTCCACTTAACTCCAACTCAAGATGCCTTTTGATTGCTCGGCAGCTTCAACAAATTCTTCCTTCAGGTTAACTATAAGCGTCTACAGGCTGGGGTGCCACCACTTTTTCTGCATCTTTTACAGCATTGGTTAAGCATTTCTCCAAGAGATAGTAAATCCTGGCTTTAGAGTGAGAATATTGTTCATATGTCACTATGCTCATGTAGTAGAGTAGTCAAAGACCATTTCAGGTCATTAAAAATAAGAACCAACCACCATAGTAATTTTGATAGCTCGTGCACCATAAACCCGATCTGGAGACGAAAGACCGAATCTTGAATATGACTTTTCAAGGGCTACAAGCGTTCTTTATATTTTACGAGATCAGATGATTTTGGAGAGAGGATTTGGCAGTTGCCATAAGGGTGTGAAGAAAGCTACTTGGGTTGATGAAGATGAGTTAGGCGTTCAGTTTTTCCTCATTTCAGCCTCGAGACAAGGCTGTTGGAAAGATGGAGGAGTTGTTCAGGATCGAGTCTGCACATGGAAAAGGATGCGGGTGTAGAGTGGGTGCGGTTGTTTGCTGCCCACTGCATGCTTCTTCTTTATCATACACTGATTTAGCCTCATTAGTCATTAATACATTATTCAAGATCAATAAAGTGACTTTGTGCCAATTTAGCCCGCAAATTCAGAGTCAGAAAGCACAATTGGCAACGGGAGATGACAAGCGGCTGCCAACGTGGACAAAACGACGTCATTTCTCATTTGAGGTGAATACATGAGTTTAGCTTAATAATATGGTTTTGTGACAGTTTTAACCCGATAAAAGACTATTTTTTTATATAAAAAAAAAGGATGCTGCTATTGGGCTAAAACTGTCACAAATTCATATTATCCAGCTAAACCAGTGTATTCCCCTCGAACATGAAATGACGCCGTTTCATCCATATTGGCATCCATGTGTCATTTCCAGTTGCCAGCCATGTTTTCAGATACCGAAAATCACTTCAGAGCTAAAATTGTCAAAACATATTTATCAGGGCTTAAATGATTTATTGGAACAACTGTCACAAAATCATATCATCGGGCTACAACAATGTATTTTCTCTTTATTTTATTATTATTTTCTTATTAATTATTCATTAGGTATTAGTTATTTTGGGTTGTGGGCTCCTATGTGAGCTTTTGCGCTAAGTTAAATAAATAATCTAAGCCTGATAAGGATGAGACTTGTCTACGACCAGGAGATTGATAACCAGCATTATATGCTTGGGTAGGGGAGTCTTCCTCTTGATTGTGTTTCCTTCCATTCAACTCATTTTCTAGTTTATTATATTTGGTTCAGTTTATTACATGATTGTTCTTTACTATGGTACAAACCCACCGGATCAGAGAATTGATTGGAGAAAATACACAAACATATGTACAATCATTATACATGCATAAATACAAAAAATCAGCACATGCAGAAGCCAGTTACCATGTATACCATCACTCTTTCACATATATTCTCACCAATTTGAATGTTTATAGAAATAAAAGTAAGTTTAGTGACTGAATAAAATCTCAGCAAAGCATAGGCATAATTAAGATGGTAGAAAGGATTGCAGGTCATTTCACAAGATAAGGTAATAGCACTCACCCTACAAACTTGGTTTGTTGTGGTTTGAAAGCTGCTGCCTTCCCTCTTCAAGTTCCTTTAGATTATTACGGGTCAATTGAACTTTTGATGTTAGATGATCAGTATGACTTTCAACATCTTTCATGAGAATAAGCAGCTGCTCCCTATATGCTGCACTTAGACGTTTCTTTACCCGTAGTTCAGCAGTTAACTCCTGAATCCTTTTATCTTTCTCGTCCTACAATTTACAGAGTATTAAACTCGAGAGATTTCAAATAGAGAAGCAATTAAACTGTGATTTCAGACGAGTAAAAGACAAAATAAAAAATGGTTGAAAATAACATAAATTTACAATAAAGATTTTCTCAAATAATATAGAATAAACCATACTTCACCCTTGTTGACTTTACTTAAATAAGTTCTTTTTACACAAAATACTAAGAGAAAAGGAGGTATTAAATGAAATGGTATAAAGGAGATCGCATTGATAATGATCTCAACAATAAGAGACATAAAAGGTCAATCACAACAAGTAAACAGCATCATTAGTTGAATTCAAGAAATGTTTATCATATGTATCACAAAATACTTTAAACCATTACATAGTTCGAGCAGAAAGGCCAGGACTGACAGAGAATTCAATCTTCCTTGGCCAAAAAAAGAAGAAGAAAGAAATCTCACTCCATTGCTATTATCTTTTAGTATAACCATGTTCTTGAAAAAAGTTTTAAAACAGTAGTGATGTCTATATTTATGTCATAACATATTAAGATTACATGAGAACCTGCATAGATCTCAAAATGAACTATTGTGTCAATGTTTATGCCATAACGTATTAACATTATATGAGGGAACTGCATAGAATCAAAACTATGAGAAATATCCCTCAAAAAGCAAAACTACCGCAGCTTTGAGAAAAGCAATGAAATAAAAAGAGCCAAGTTCTTGAACTTCAATTGGCAGTTCCTTTGGTTCTTGGTAGTCAACCTTATAGGGCTATCTATACCATTCTTTCAGTCGGGATTAACTGACAAAAAATATTTGCAATATTTTTCACACACCCACCCTAAGTTGCATTTCATTTAGCAGATGGGTTAAATTTTAGTTCAAAGTCCATCTAAGATACTTTACTTTCAGCTAATTATGTTTTAACGATTTCATGTTCCCTGCATGTTATTATTATTTACATCTAACTTTGTACAGTCTCGCAAACAGTTATTGCTTCATGGCTATTGTTGGTTCAAATAAGTTCTTTACAACTACTTTACATGGAAAAAGCTAAAAGAACAAAATCTTTTCTGGAGACCTGCTACTGGCTCATACTCTAATATCTATCCAAAGGCAAAGGTACATGGGTCCTTTCAACTTTCAGGAGAAAGCAACAACCTCTAGTTGAGCAAACATAATACCAGGTACCAAAAGCAACAATTACGATCTTATTTTAATGGTTAGGAGCAGTATGAGGAAATAGGAAAAAACATAAAGATAAAACTTCTGTTGGTAGAAAGATGCATGAATAATCAGGGAATATTCAAATTTAGTTACTTACAAAAGTAGGGCCTCTCTTGGGCAGTGAAACTACCAAAGGATGATTGTGGTCTCGCACGAATTTCCTGACAACCCACCTACCTCCATTCTCTTGTTTTACTAAGAGTGTTGCAGTACAACCATCCCTTCGTTTTTGTCCCCCTTCATTTGAGATATCACCTGACTTTTGGCTATTAGGAATGTTTCTACAACCAAGCCCACGTGATACGATTGAACCATCACGCGCTGATTTACGGGACGATATAATGCGGGTCAAAAAACCTGCCTGGCCAGCATATTCATTGTAGTATGCTCTAGCAGCAGCTTCTGTTTCAAATACCATTATAAGGTTCTGCATTTCCCTCAGCTTCACATGTGGTTAAATCCCCTGCTACTGATGCTTCCATCAATCCATTACCACCATCCAGTGTTGCCTCTACATCCACTGAAAGAAAATACTGCACTACATAAGTCCAACCACGAAATTCAACAAGCATTCCCATAAGAACTATAGATATTGTACATTCCATCCACAATGGACCGATATTCAAACTGAGATTCTAGATACCATGACTGTTAACTACTCTCCAAAAGTATGCACTAGCAGTTATCCAACAATAGTTAAGATTTTTTTTTTGGGAAAAGTCTTCACCCTTGCACGAAAGTATTACACGGAAGAAACCAAGCTAAAACTTTTCCAGAGGATGCGAAAATTGAAGCAGAAATATTAGAGCAATAGACTATTGAAACATACTCATATATACATTTATAATCCAAAACTCTTAAAGGATCAAATTTGGGAATAAGGAAATCTAATGCTTGATTGTCCTTCATTACTCAATGCATCGTTTCTAATTGGTAAGTGAGCTCCTTCTTAGTCTAATTGGCAAAACGCCATATTTGCAGAGTATAAAAGCTTAGTTTTGTGCTAATCTACTCGTCAACACAACATCTGCTCCATTTTTTTCAAATTTTCTTAACAGCAACGAGCACCACAAATGGAGTCCGAGTTTCACGAAATTGTACAAATTAACCAAATTCTGGACCGAAATCAATAAGAGAAAACCCAAAAGAAGGCATTCCCACACTACAAAAACCCGGATCAATTAATTGACATGGAAAACGAGATTCTGTTAATATTAAAAGCATACACAAATACACACTAAAAAGAAATAGAAAACATAGAAAGATTAATACTGCTGCTGCTGCTGCTGCTTATCTCAACTCTGCAATTTCTTGCTTCTCGACTTCTCAAAAAGTTCTGTTTGAGTTTCCGAATTCTTTCTTCCTTTCCCTGATCGATTACGCTTTAAAGAAAACTTAATTGTAATTAATAAGCGGCTCTTTATATTAAGTAGAGATGTGTATGAATTTTGGTTTCATTTTCAGTTACGGTTTCATTTTTTAGTTTTTTATTGCAATTTATAAAAGTATTAGAGTTACATAAATTTTTTTTTTAGTGGAAAATAATTTGATTAGGATTTATAGTTTTCATTAAATTGAGTTTGTGATTGTTATGAATATATGAATATTCTAACAAACCAAATATTTATTTAGTAGTTCCGACTGTAATAGTGATATGCGATTGTGGATTTGTGGATTGTGGTTACATGATATAAGATTGCTAAACTATATGTGGGATCTTTTACAAAAATATAAATATAAATTTAACAAGCTATATGGGATTGAAAATGAGAAAATGGACGAATTTTAAGTGCTTTTTCATTCTAGAAAAATAAAGAAAAGTGGAATGAAAATAAAAACAAATATAACCAAATTTGTTCTGAATAAGTTTAATAGAGAACACTAGGAATGTCAATTCAGCTCGAAATTGATCGGTTGACCTGATTAACCCGACAATCCGACAGAGTTATGGCTGAAAAATTACCGTCCGAAAAATATTCCAGCTCGTATAACCCGAGCTCCATAGGGTCTACCCGAAATTAGCAAGTTCTCATTATTTAGTTTTCAACTTCATTACTTTAATTTTTTCAAACTTTTGAAAATTAGTATAATAAGATTTTTTTTCCAAACGTACGTAACATTGCATTTTGATTTAATATTTAAAATTATATTCATTATTTAACTTTTTTATATTTTACTATAATATTCAATATAAAATATTAGATTCAAATTTTTTAAAAAGATAATTATTTATGAAATATGTATGTTATTATTTATCTAAAAGTTACATATTAGTTTTGAATTGATATAAGTTCATTTATAAATATATTTCTTTGTTATATATGTATATATATATATATAAATATCAAGATCAATATATTAATTAAAAAAATCACATTTTTTTAGTTCAATTAGCCTGATGGGTTAGCCTGAAACCCAATTAGGATTGATAATTTCTCACCCGAAAAAATCACAACTCGAATGATCCGTACCCGAATAGTTTTATGCATAATATGGAAAAAAATTACATTATATACACAACGAAGTAGACAACAAATTACCAAAGTGAACTGTAACAAAGATTATATACACAATCTAACAGTGTCTTATTAATTATTGGGGACTGTACAATCTAAGGGTGGGAAGGCCAATATATCTATCTATGATCTTCACACTTCTTTAAAATGCTATGAATTTGAGAGTTATTCCTTTCTACGTGCTCCATACCTTTTGCCGATGGATCCATGAGTATGGATCATCGTCTTCCTTTGTTTCAAGAAACGGCTAGCGTGAATAGTTCGAAACCAGTTGAACATCGACAACAGCTGCAGATGATCAAGAACCTTCTCCCAGGAATCAATTGCTGCCACCAGAGCTTCCTAAGGCACTTGCCACATCACGAACAAGAAACTTCACACCGCGAGTGCCCACGAAATCTAATATTTCGAGACATTCTTGTAAATCATAATCATTTACCAACATCACCCATTCCTCTTCGTCGTCCAAGTACTTGAGCTGGAACTGTCCTACCTGGAGATTGAATCTCTTTGCTATTTCTTCATACAGTAGAATACACCCGGAAGCAGTGTCGAATTTGAACCGGACTGTGTCGTCTTTGTAAGTAGCCTTCACTACTATTTTCGACCCATAATCTATATAACTGGTCTCACTTTTATGATTCTGCCTCTTGCCAGAACTTCTGGAGCTTGATGAACTGTCGTTCATCAGTGATCCAGATCCAGACCCGTCGGATGAGTCTGTCATGCCTGAGGAACTAGGTTGGCTGTGTTCAACAACCCCATAGTCCCTATCCACGACAATTTCATCTTTTGATCTGGCATCCATCTTGTCACCAACTGCCACCGAGCTTGAGTTTTGAGAAACGAAATGAGATTTATTATTGAATACCCACCTATTGAGAGTTTCTGTGGGAAGGAAAGAACTCGGTAAGACATTTGGAGAAGTTGTCCAAGGCACGCCGTTTAGGTTGATTGGTCGGGATAGCCCAGCAGCTAGTGCAGCTAATCTGGATTGCTCTGAACTTGGTAGATGAGGAGGACGTGGCTCGCATTCTCCTACCATTTGGGTTCCATCTAACAGACACTCGTCTTCCATTTTCACAATGGAGGTTTGAATGTCCATGCAAGAAGATATAGATGCAGATTTTGCATTCTGGATTAAATCACAGTCCTTAATCATATCATCTTTGTTGGGCATGACAGTTCTTTTTCTAGTTCCAAATTCTTGGATGATAGGGCCAGCAGGCACAAGCCCACCTATTGCTGGATCAAACTTTAATCCTCCCTCCACGCCCTGGACAGAGTCAAGCACACTTTGTATCTTTCTCAAAGAACGATTCACCTTATTGATTTTGCGAGAAGGCCATCTTGAGATGCCATATTGTCTGCATATCCTTTTGAGAGTAGTTGGGCACACTACAAAAACAAAATAAGAAGTTGAGATTCTAATGTTTATGTATGTGCTGTGATAGGCTTTTGCAACATCTAAGGCTTGAAATCATGAAATGCATTATAAGAATATTTGTTTTTACATATGTACATATTAAACGCATTTGCTTGAGATTGTGGATGCTGTGTAGTGATGGATGGAACCAAAATTGTGGAATTTGGGAGCAGGACTTACCACCAATACTTTTAGCAGCGTCTTTGAGGCTCCCAGAGAAGTATTGCTGAAGAACACTCAAACTGACATGCTTCTCAGCTGTACTTCGCTTCTTCTCCACCTGTTTCCTCAAGCCAGCCACATTCTACAACAATGAGTGGCTCAAAGAGCATTAGCTGTAAATCCATTATATGAAAAGGAGAACAACTAATAATAGATATTGGGTATCAAACAAATTTTTAAAAAAACTAATATAAGACCAATCCTCCACGTGAGTTTCATTATTCACTAAATGCAAAAGTGAAAAAGGCACTTTCTGAGAGCATTGAGCATAATTTAGGCATAATTTCACATCACACTATACCAATCAAAACACTTGTAGCCAAGGCAAAATTATAATCACAACGTATTCAAAAATTAAGTGATGCAATGATAGAGGAATACCAAATAGTAAATGCAAAATAACAGTCACCTGTTCATGAGGACCATCAGCTTCTTTCTTAGTGGTTGTACATCCAACTACATTCCGAGAAATGGGATCAACATTTTTCAAATTTCCACCAAGAAGCAACTGTTCAGATACTGATATTGATGATATGTTTCTCATTTCCAAATCCTGTAATTTTACTTTGGAATCATCCATCCCATGCAAGTCAGTATCTGATACTGTCCTTAAACTCTTACAGATCCTCTGCATGGTACTGGAGAGGTTATTAAGCAAGAGTTGTTGTTCTGTACTTCCCTTCATATTGACAGGAAGAAAGAACTCCAAGATATAGTCATTGTCACCCGTATAAGTACTTCTTAGCCTGATTGCAACAGCAGCA
>JAYDZE010407243.1:0-16832 GCA_034509125.1 Monilaria moniliformis | reverse complement strand
CAAGTCGCCATGTACTTAGGTGTCCTAGCACACCATAAGAAGAATAGGGTAGTCCGTTTTGATTTTTGGCGATCGGGTTGCACAGTTTCCAACTATGTTCACGTCGTTTTAAATGCCATTCTAAAGCTACATAGTATTCTTCTAGTGAAACCTGAGCCAATGCAAGAAAATTGCAACGATCCACGATGGAAATGGTTTAAGGTATTGATTACGTGTGTAGTTCCATAAGCGTAGTTCTGTGTGTTTTTGTCCAGCGATACACTACTATTGTTATCTAATTAATATTAAATTGTTTCTGTTGGGTTTAGGGTTGTCTAGGGGCGCTTGATGGTACGTACATAAATGTGACAGTACGCAAACAAGATAAGGCTAGATATAGAACCAGAAAAGGGCAAATTTCGACAAACACGCTGGCCGTATGTGATCGTTTTATGCGATTCATTTACGTCCTACCCGGATGGGAGGGGTCAGCTGGCGACTCCCGGGTGCTACGAGATGCGGTAAACAGGGTGTACGGCTTGAAAGTGCCTAGAGGTTAACCCACTTCCCTATGTACGTACTTGTTAGCAGTCTTTTAGTTTTGCAAGCCATTTTCTCCGACCATAAGTTAACTTTCTTTCTTTGTTTTTTTTTTTTTTGTTGTTGTTTCAAATGTTAGGGAATTTCTATTTGTGCGACAACGGTTATGCTAATAGTCAGGGTTTCCTAACCCCTTACAAGGGTGTTAGATACCATCTAAAAGAATGGGGTCCTCATACGGATAGACCACAAAACGCGCAAGAGATTTTTAACATGTGTCACACCAAAGCACGAAACGTTATTGAACGTACTTTTGGCATAATGAAGATGCGATGGGGTATTTTAAGATGTGCCTCTTATTACCCAGTTAAGATCCAAACAAGACTAATCATGTCTTGTTTCCTCCTCCATAATTTCATTCGTGCAGAGATGGAATTTGACCCTATTGAACAACAACTCTGGTCCGAACTACAAGATTTAGATGACGATGAGGAACACGAAAATCCTGATTTTGTTGATGGGGTAGAGTCTTCTTCGGAATGGAATAGGAAGATGGACGAAATGGCTAATGCAATGTGGTTACAAGTGCGACCAAAAATAAGCTGCTGTTTTAGTTTTTAAATTTGCACTCGTGTTCAATTTCTCATATTCTAATGTAATTGTTGTACTTCCTAGAATAACTGATCTTACCATGGTTTTCGATGCAATGTACCAGGAACATGAAGTCAGGGCGTAACGGTGTGGAGCTGATCCCAGATTGTGTGTGCGGCAACGGGAAGATGCTCATCCTACGTGCCGGAAAATCAGCTCTCCACACAGGCCTTTATTTCTACAAATGCCCATCTAATGGAAGACATGCACGCTCATTCATTTGGTGCGATGATTATCACAAAGATGACCCCGTCGAAAAGGTTCCGCGTTGTGTGTTGTCCCAAGAATACACACCCAAATTGTCTACCAGTTGTACTGAATCGGCATTAAAGGGGGTTGTCTCAATGTCGTCTGCAACTGAAGACTGTTTGCCTTTTTCCGAACTGATCTTGTTGTGCAAATTGCCTTTATGTTCATGGCCGTTGTGTTGGTTTTATTAGGTGTAGTGATTGGTAAACTCATATAGGGACGCACCCTCTTGTTTCCTGATGATTGACAGTATTTCTATTATGGAGTGCAAGCTTACTACTATTTTGGAAAATTTCACATCTGTAATCATTTTGATAAAGCTGATTAGTATTTAACTATTCGCTTAACTACGAGAATTGAGGTCATGAAGCTGTATTTTGAACTAAATACTAGTGGTGGACAACACTTTTGTGGTCTTTCATATCATATATGTAATTGCATCTTCTAGTAAGATGATACTAATTTCAATGTGCTTTCTAGCATTTTTTTTTTCAATTTACATGCTATATATATGTATTTTCATTTTCAATGCTGCTTACTATTTCTCTCGTGACTATATCATAGTGTTTGCCAACTTGGTTGATATGTTACAGATAGGGACCCCCAAATATGAAAAGGCTGAATTTCTTGACGTACAGTTCCAAACTTCACATGCATCCTGATTTATTGTGACAATGGCTTTGGAAAAAATGCATACTACACAACAAATTGATTCTTCTTTTCCCAACGCATATGGATTCCCAAATATGAAAAGGTGTTGGGATTAAGCAATATAAATACATAACACACCAAAAGTAATTCACATCTCACACTGAAAAGAAGTTCGACTCGTTGCAGACTAAATTAGAGACCCAACACCTCATTAAAAAAAACACTCATACGCCAATGAACATCCCCCAGCGGTCTAGTTTTCTCTACAAAGCGAATTGGACACCCGAAATCGATTCGCTTTTGCGGAACACTATCATCCGCATGAAAAGGGTTCATCAATGAAAAGGTACTGTGGTGCCAAGCCATTTTTTATTGGAAGCTGTAGCTGCAATCCACGTCGAAATTGGTTGCACATTTATGTGGGAGGAATTGTACGATAGATTCCATTTTTTAGAGCAGCGATACCGAACATTTCATGAGATCGTCACTTTTCCGGGAACGTTCTGGGATGTCCACGCGAGCATGGTTATTGCTCCGCACAACGTTTGGACGACAATGTTCAAGGTACACAAAGATGATTTATTTTTCCATCGATTAAAAATCATTATCTTCCCTATATTTATTAGCGAAGTCTGAACATACCACGTGTTTGACAATGGCAGGAAAACAAGTTTGCTGCCGCGTATTATTATCATGCCGAGCCCGAGTTTCAAAATTTAAGCATTCTATTCAACCCGAACAACATAAAGACAGAGGATAACAAAGTGATAGTAATCTCGGACACGTCAGACCACTCCGACGGACTTGAAGGCGGTAATATGGGCAAAGCCCCGGCTACTACGGAGGTGACATCACCGATCGGGGTGGCTTCCAGAGCAATTTGTCATACAATATTTGACGACGGACCAAGACCATTAGATTTGGAGTAGACTAATGACAGGGGTCACTATTTCTATGTCGTTGGACCAGATGGTGAAATACGACAACAAATGCAGAACGTCTACCCTCCACGTTCCACCAACACTGAGAAAGAGGCGAAGGGGCTTTCCCACGGAAGCTCGGTTGGATCATCCAGCCAATGCAAGTGGCGGCGTAATCCGTTTAAGTAGACAATCAGTCACAAAGTTATATGATGCCGTTCAATTTGTTGGCTTGTTCGGTCGATTGTTTCTTTTTGGTCGCCTGTTATGTCTAAGTTATTTCCACCGCTATATTCATATGCTTATGCTTATTTCCCTCGAATGTAACCAGATCAATATTTTAATTTTGATTGAGAAAAAACGTCGAACATCTTAATTGCTCATAAGCTCAACATTGTAATTTTCTGTTTGGAGGTGATTAATATTCCACTAGTCTTGTGTGCTCCAAAAACTTACGTCTTAAAATGGGGTTAAAAGTGAAAGACTTCAGAGGAAGCATTTTACAACCTTTTACTTGAGACAAAAATATGACAAAAATGAACAATAAATTTATATCAACAAGTTTATATTCGAGCCTACGAAAGCATCACTTAACAACAAGTTTATGCTCACGCCCATGTTGAGAATTAATATTAGTTGAAGTTAATTATTTATGACGTAATCTTAAAACAACACAAAAATCAAATTTTAATGACATGGTAAAAGGATAATTTTCCATACATAATTTTAACACAAAAGAGAGTGGAACTGACCCACAAAACAACAAACAAAGTTCAATTCTTCTCCAGCCACACTATGCAGTCACCACTTTCCCAAAAAAAACATACACTTGGACCCCAGTTCAATTCTTCACTTTCTCCCGCAAGATTCGCATCACATAAGCAGGGCGATCGTCATCTGGCAGCCCCAAGAATAGATCTAACCGTTCAGCTTTTTCCACCAGAGACTCGCACACATCAAATTTTTGGTCAATCGAAAGACCAGGTATACGACTCAAAAGACCATAGACCTCCTGCCTATGTTTGCTCAAGTCAACATCATACCCAATTCTAGTTGAAATACTCAACAACCTAGCATTGGTATCCTCGTTAATCTTCTTCAGCAGATCAAAAACATTGTCCGTACCTTCGGATACCTTCCGTTTCTTCGTTGCTCGCATCGGAGGTGGAGTATCGTTCTCACCCTGAGTGACGCTGTTCTCTGCCGCGTCATATGCATTTGATTCGTGCGCTGCATCACTTTGAAACACATCATCCAGGCTAACCATATAATCGTCACCCATGTCTCCAAACTTTGTTTGATTTTCTCTTGCGTACAAATCATTAACGGCTTCCATTACATCCTCGGCGTTTGACCCGTTCGCTCTATCTTTCCCAAATATCTCTTTCCACTCATCCCAGTAAGGCCATTGCTTGTTACGCATGTATTTTGCGTTGCTATCAACCTGGCGAACAAACAAACAAGCAAAATGGCATAATGAGAATCTAAAATGTTGGCTTTGTTAGAGATTACAGGTAATATACAAACATATACCTTCACAATCTGATCCCATTGTTCATCGTCGCAATCGATCATATGGTCTCCTTTTAAGTTGAATCCCACACCGCTTCTACTCAAGATCCCCTGCAACGAGTAATAATTTTTCTTCCACGCAGTGATCTTCGACAGGATATGCGGGTTAACCTTTAAATCGGTATTTGGATACTCCCTCCGTATAGCATCTTCTAGCTTGTTCATGAATCCCGCTCTAAACCCGTTCTCCGATTTCCAGCCATGTGCAACAAGCTCCTTCAATGAGGCAAGTAAGATTTCTTCTTCACGTAGTGACCAACTTCGACGTGTCTTTTCACCCTTAACTTGCTTCGTTGTCCCTATCTCATTACTATCTGTGCACACTAGAATATATGGGGGAGGAAGACTTATTATCTTGTAATCCATTCAAATAAGTTTGAATGCGTAAAGCATTGATTCAACTACCTTGTGTGCCCGGGCTCAAGCTGAATGGTTGTTTAGTGCCACACGACAATGCCATGTCAACCTTCAAGATATAGTATACATCACAATTGCAGGCAAAACAAATTCATCGTAGATAAGGCCATTCTCTCACAATGTCAGCAAAACCATAAACTAGTAAAATGGAGCAATGACAAATAACCAAGCTATGGCGTTAATAAATTGACAAGAATCAGTTTCTACTAGTAACATGGAGCAATGACAAATCATTTCTACTGACGTTCGTACGGAAAAGTGACAAGAACCAGTTCAAAAAATATGACTCCTCACTATAAAATTCCCGGCTTGAATGCTACTGTTTTCTCCATCGAACACGAAAAAATCGATACCTCAATCAAGAAAGCCATCCCTAGATTTGCATCAAAATCATCTTGTGTGTATTATTTAAATTGCAGATATCAGATTTTTGAAGACGACGTTATACCGGATATCTCATAATTGTGGAACCAAAAATTATTGAATATCAATACATGGCCAATATAATACAACGCAAGAAAAAAGAGGAAACGATGCACCTGGTGGAAGATGACGCCGATAACGCTGCTACTCCAAGTGCGGTGGACGTGATTGTGAAATCGGCGAGCAACGACACTGCATTCGACGGTCTTCTTTGGATATGGGCAATTGCAGATTTTTTTGTAGAGAATACGGATGGGTAGGGCTCATTGATTTTGTTTGTTGTCTTACTGATTTTTTTGGCAGAGGGCATTTTAGTCACATGATTTTTTATCATATATTCTAACTTCCCTACTGAACAATGGGTTACACTATCACATATTCTATCTAGATCAACCAAACACCCACCAAAACTTTCCACAGTAGGATACACTATCCTGAATACTAACATATCTTGTATTAACATGACATGTCTAGAGAACGTGGCCTTAGGGGTATAGATAATATTGAATTATAATATTTTGGTATTTAAGGTTTAAATGTTACTTATAAGTAATATTTGGTGAATCCCAAGTGCAATGCCATATACATAAAACCTTAAGATGCCTCATCTCTAAACAAATATACATAAATTCAAGGAGAAATCTATTATACAGCATTATATCCTTAACTGGATACTGTTATTCAACTAAAACAACAGATTATATACATATATATATAAATTGTTCAACTACATCTACATTGTTCAACTGGTGTGCATGCTCAATCTAATACATCATTGTATGGTGATTCTATTACACAAGAAGTAGTGGAGGCATTATTTTCTCTCTCCCAGCTAATTGGGCAACATTTTCTAGTTATGAAGGGAGTATTTGAGTGAAAACAGATTCACACAACTGACACTTGCAATTTCCTATTCTCCACTGTCGTTTTTCAAAGGTTGGAGCACAACCCATGCACCAAAATGGTGCAACCATCATATACAAAATCTTGACTATGCATAGCTGATATTCTCTGAGCCTGTTATGATGAGAAAAGAATCATTAAATATTTGAATTTGAGAAAAGTTGAGAAAGAAAAGTCGAAGATGTGAAGTTTACAAACTCAACTGCAAGAACACAAATCAGTAGAAACAATTAGACTAAGGAGAAATGGAGGTTAAGAATGGAGCTCGATTAACCTGATATTGTAGTTGAATTCTTCTTTTGCTCGAGGTACACTGAATGATCATCAATCGCTATGTCATCCGTTGCTGAAGTCAACACTCTTTGTTGCAGGGCAATCTCCAATACTGCTGTAGAAACTTGTCACCGTTAGATAAAGACAAAATTTTAGCAAACTTGAGATGGAAGAACTGATACTCAGAATTTTAGAGAGATTGAGAGATACGAATAAAACACATATTAACAGCAAACTTAAAAACCATGCACTTCCAGCAGAGATAAAACTCAATTGGATATCTTAATGCATAAGAGAACTAATGCAACCAGGAAGCATTGTGAGCAAATTCCGGTACCTTTAAGTCCACGCAGTCTGAGATTGAATCATCGGATGCACACTCACGGTCAGCCTGGCAGAAGTCAGATGCTGGCAGACCTATTTTTTGGTTTGTTGGATGATCCACTCTTCATGTCCCAAAGCCGAAAATGACATCCAGCAATAGTTGCAATAATATCACTATCATAAGAAAGAAAAAGAATGTAAGAACATAAGCAGAAAATTACAAAAGGTCAAGCATGCAGGGGGCAATCTGATTAGATTCTAAGAAGCCTATACATAGAGTTTCGAAAAAAGAAGAATAAAATAGAAGAGCTTCCTCCTGAGGTCAATTCAACAATTTATTCCTTACCACCAATTCAATTCACAAGGAGAAACTGTAGATTTCAAGGCATCATGATCAAAATAAAATGTGATACAAATCTATTTCCAGTATCTGCTTAGAGGGTTCTTTTGGTTCCAAAGAGTATTTGGAATTATATGGGAGAGAATCAAGGCAAACATATTTTAGTAACCAAGAAAAAACACAATTTCTACACCTGAAAGACATAATATACCAGATGATTTTCAGAAAAGCTCTCCATTATTTAAATCAAGCTGGAAAAATTAATTTGGCACACTAACAAAACATTTGGTCTCTAAAATGTTAAGGGTAAGCTAAGTATTATATAGTCAGAAATTTGTTAGGTTCAAAACATCAGATTACATCTACAAAACAAACATACAATATTTTGCAATCATAATCATGTATTCTTTGGAGACATTTCTTTGCATAAGTTATGTGCTTTCTCCTTCAACAGTTAAATCCTATTTTAGCAATTAGAACCATAGTCTCCGCAAATATTGGAAAATCAACACAGAAGAATGTTTAAAGAAGAAACAACCACACAACAAAGCATGAGATGAGTATTCCATGATGAAATTCAATACTTTTTCCAATCAATATTATAGATCAAAAAATTTAGTTGCTAACAATATTAAAATGAAGCACAAAAGAGAGAAAACTCACCGTCGGAGCTATGGATAGGCCGTCGCACGCCTCCCATGTTCAATCGAATCGTTAAAACAGAGACAATGGGATGAGCGTTCAGAGACACCGGCTGACGGTGGCCGATTCAGCCAGATCCACGCCAGATTTGGAGAAGGGGCGACGACATGCGGACCTTTGTGTGCGCGGTGTGAGTGAGCAGCGAGAGAAAAGAAAGAGAAGATACAGAGGTCATAGAGGACGAAGCCAGCAGAGGTGGCGGTGGCAGGGACGGCGAGTGACTGCCGGATTTGGAGAAGGAGGCGCGTCAGACGGAATGTTTTTGTGCGGCGTGAGTGAGAATAGAGATAACGAAAAAATGAGCGATTAATAAAGAAATGAGAGGTAAAGAATTTATATAAAAGGTATATCTAATGGGCTTAGGGTTTAATTAAAATTACCAATGGATTTTTCTAAAAAGTCCGTCGGTAATGCCGAAGATTTTTTTGGCGCGTACAATTTGCCGCAATGTCCGTCGGAAAATTTACCGAGGGCCCGATCTGTTGGCAATCCATTGGTAATTAACAACATATTACTATTCGTCGGAAAATCCGTCGGTAATCTCTATTTTTTTGTTATAAGTTATTGCTCACCATGTCAATTTTTTAATCCCGGAAAATCAAACTCGTGATATTTTTTAGATGTAAAGCAAAAGTTGGATACCAAAACGCAACTCTTTAAATATTGATACATTTTTTAGGTTTTAGGGAAACACAGTGTAGAACACAATATTTTAAATGTTGGTCATTTTTTGAAACTTTAGTTAAACGTTCGGATATTTTAGAAACATGTATTTCAACACATCATATTATTCAGTGAGTGATATGCGGCAAGTATACAAATTGTTTGCTAATGGGTCGAAAAATATAAATAAAAAATCATGTTTATATTACTACAAATTGTAGAATAATGTTATTATTACAATAATATGAAATATATCGGAAACCAAAATTCGTAACTATTATTTGCAATTAATCCTTAACAAAATAGTCACTTGTAACTTTTAGGGTTTGTTTTAATCAAAGTCAAAATTGTCAGCTAAACTAGAAAACTTACACCCAGGATTTTCTTTATCTTGTATTTCAGTAGACTTATGTGCTATTCATCAAGATTTTTAGGACTTACCTACTTTATGCATGATTCATATTTATAATTCAGTTTCCCTTGAACAACATTTTAATTACTATCATTTGAATGTAGTAATCGGAATAAAAAAAATGAATACTTCTCAATCACGGTGTAGCTTTTGCTCATTTGTTATATTTTTCTCAGTATTAATATATTTTCACAAATATTAAGTGATATGAAAGGAGCAAAACTCTATTGTCAATATTATGTCTTAGTATCTTTTATATTGACGTTTACTAAAAACTATATTTTACGTAGTAATTCTGAAAGAAGTAATTCTAGAAGATAACATAATGGAAGATGTTTGTTTTGGAAATTAAAAAAAAAATACTCATCAAATCCATAGCCAATTAATTTAATAATTCAACATTCTTCTAAAAGAAAATAGTATAAGTCAGTGGAACCAACACCATCTATACTGCTATACATACGCAATCATGCAATATTAAAACCAAATTCGACAGAAACCAGCTTTCTATCAAATCCAGATACATGAATTTCATAAATCTACTAAACCAAAAATAAATAAAGAAACAAACATTATATATACACAGAATAACAAAGAATAATACTTTCTTATTAAAAGCCAATTTTGGCACCCAAAAAAAAACATGTCAAAAAATTCAATCTAATCACTACTCCATATCTCACTTCTTGATACAGTGGTAGTGTCTTCCACGAATTTTCCACCCTCTCTCTCTATAACACCTCTTTTCCCACATTCTTTCTCTAGAAAAAACTTAGCTAAATGACAGCAAACATAGTTAATTTTCTTTGCTCATATTTGTTAATCAACCCAAAAAATGCAAGACTGACGAAGCTCACCTCGGTCAATAAAAGACATTTTCAGTTCTACTAGCGAACTAAAAGTCAAAGAATGGGTTGAATAGATCACTAGAAGACGGCGACGGGGACACCATCGGCGCCGTGAAGAGCGTTGACGGGCTCGGAATAAACATATTAAACGGATCCCAATTCGCCGGCGACAAGAACCCCGGCGAAATCGGTGGCAAACTCCCCGGCGCCGGCAGGAAGAACCCAGGCGATATAGGTGGCAGAGTCCCCGGCGCCGGGGACAGAATTCCGGGAACTGCCCCCATCTCCACGTTGGTGTCTCCGACGAAATCGCCGACGGCGAAATTTCCCGCGTCGTTATCGCCGCCGGCCTCCCTCTCTTTGGGAGGGCTCGTCTTCTCGAGCGACGCCAGCCTGGCGGCCGGAGAGAGGGTCCCGCCGCCGTAGGGCGAGGAGGAGGTGGCGCCGCCGTCGGCAGCGTTGCCGGTGAGGCGCTGCACGAGGCTCTTGTAGTCGTTGACGGTGGTGTGGATGACTTTGGGCGGGACGGCATAGATAATGACAGGCTGGCGGTTTTCTTGGGGCGGCGGCGGCGGTGGGTGGTGGTGGGGGGGCGCGACGGGCGGCTTTCTGATCTTGTGGGAGTCTTTGTTGACTTTGAGGGCTGTGGGGCGTGGGCCCTGCAACTGGAGCTCCTTTCTCGGGGAAGGGCGGTTGCCGGTGGCGTCGGAGAAGAACTCCGGCAGGTTCATTGGTGGGGATTTGTGGTAGATGTGTATCTATCTTGTAAATGGTGGAAGATGTCGATACAAGTGGTGAATTGAAGGGAGGAAGAATGAAAGAACGGGTGTGAAATGGTTGCCCTTTATGATATGATTGTATATGTTATGGATGTAAATGAGAAAACGAGAATAAGTGTAGTATTAGTATATGTGTCGTTTGCAACTTTCTCACCGTCCGATAAACCTAAGATGAGAAAAGATTGACCCACAAAATTGTGGAACTTGGCTTATATACCTGCATATAGGAGATCTATTTGTTTGGGGTGGGGATTTTTGTCCTCAAATTTGATGTTCTTGCTGAAACTTATTCACTGTTAATTAACTTATTGTGGTACCATTCATTTATTTTGATACAATTAAAAATATTGTATTCGATCAAACTACATAATAAACTTTTTTTCTATCTATTTTTTAAAATTAATTATTTACTTTCATGAGTTTGGATACAAATCATATATATTTATCTCAAATAATGATTAGAGATGGTTCCCATTATACTAAATCATCATCCTCATGCATATGGATGGAGGCTCCCCGCCCCAAACCCGACTCGGCCCGCCAATGCTTTAAAATATTAGTTATATTATACAAATTAGTCTTTTCTTTGAAGTAAAATATGATTTTTTATCAAACCAAATGAAATTATGCACATAAAGCGTGAGTTATATTAATTATACAAATGAGACTTTGTTTAAAAGTAAATGTGATTTAAAAGTAAATGAGACGTTCAGAAAATAATCCGGAGCTATATAATGTAAACAAAACTTTTCTTAAAAATAAGTGAGATTTTTCTTCAAATCAAATACGAAAATTAAAAACTAAATGAGACCTTTTACAACAAGAAATGAGACTTTTGACTAGGTTAATTCGATGTGGGTTTGGGTTCAATTTGGGGCGCGGAGCCCCATGCGCATACATACAAATGATGCACTACAGGTTTTGTTTTGCTTATTTGATTAATTAATAATGACTAACTCTCAGCAATAAATTAACACATTTTATTAAAAAAAATGTTGTGTTTTTGCCCTTCTATGCTAATAATTGGTTTAACTTCTTCATTATTTGATATTGTGATGTTTGGCTTTGTTTTGGTGTGTTTTGCCATGTTTTGTAGTGTTTTGGAGCATTTTAAGGTCAAGAGTTGTGTCTGGACCGATTATATGAAGAATGGATTAAAGAAACTATCTAATCAGGCAAGGAGTAGAGAGAAACGAGCGAAAAGGCGCTTTTTGTGTTAGAGCGTCAATAATAGCTTGAAAACCACGTGAATACGGCTAATTGCCATTTCGCCAAGTAGGGTGCCGAAGCCGCATCATCCCTCGGTGTCAAAAACGCCATATCGGTGTTTCTTCTAGTGGAGCGCCGATTTTGCAGAAAATAGGCCAAATACGGCGGTCCATTAGTTGACAACCGATTTCTTCAGTAACACGCTGTTTTCTCCTGACATTCGGGCCATTATGCGTTTTGATGGGTTTTGATGTGATTGTTAATTGTTGTATTTTCAATTTTTCAGTTTCTGTATATACGATATTATGTTTGCTAGCTGACTACAATAGCACTGTTTAGTTGCAGTATTTATTGCTGGGAAATTAGCAATCATATTGAGTGTTTTGATTTATTTTGAGTCACTTAGTCAAATTTCACCACCTCAACCAATGTCCTTACATTATAACCTTGAGAAAAAAGAAAAAAAAACCTTTGTGATCCTTATTCTAGCATATTCATTTGAGGGAGAAGTTAGACAATTGGCAAGCCTATGACAAGAGTATTGTTATGTATTGATTTACTTTGCTGAGAGCATATACTTTCTCGTTCCAGAATTTGAGAGTTGAATGATACACTTGCTTGCGAATTTCAATTGTTTGAATTATTGAGATTGATTGTGCTATTAGGTTGAGTATTGTGGTGCTCATATGCTTGATTTAGGGAATTTTGATTGAGTTTGTTTTGAATTGTGTTCTAAGGCATCTAGGATCTAATGTATATCCAGTGTGCGTTTATTGTTCTGTTTTCCTTATTGATCGATGACGAACAACATCTTAAGTTTGGGGGAGTTGATAAACGCACATTTTACGTGTTTTTAGTATGTTTTCCAGTTGTTAGTTTTATAATAGTATAAAATTTTACAAACTCAATTCCTTCACTTGGACAATAGAAAGATACCCGTGATTGTTTTACTTGTTGTATTTTTTATTTTTGAGTCTCCATGAATACGACACTCTACTTGTTAGCTGACTGCAATAGCACTGTTAAGCTGCAGTATTTATTGATGGGAAATTCATGATCAATTTTTTGGCGCGTTAGACGAATAAATAAATGTTAATAATTATGGCAACATGTAGTCATTTTTATATAGTATTATGTAAATGGTAAAATCAAACTAGTACTATTGAATCTGGATTTGACATGACAGCCTCTGTAATTCATTTGTGTTCATTTTATGAGTATTTACTTTTCATAATATTTTATTTGAAGAATATACACTACTAGAAAATTCACAAAAGTTTTGGTCTGATTTACCACATAGATGCGGCACCTGCCAAATTGGGCTACGCGCCCCAGACCTAACTCGACCCATGCCCCAGATCCACACTCAGTTTGATCGAATCAAAGTTTGATTTACTATTATAATAAGTTACATTCACTTTTTATGAAAAGTGTTGTTTGATTTAATTTTTGTGAAAATAGGGTGAAAATTACCATTTTGATAAAAGTATGTATCTTTTATCTTCATCCGTCATACTTTGATAAAAGTATGTATCTTTTATCTTCATCCGTAATAGTATGAGTTTTCTATACAATTATGCCTTAAAGGATGAAATTACCCCCTCCACATGGGCGAAAAAGTTGTTGAAGCTGACATGACTCATTTTTTGTCTTTTATTTAAATTATTTTCGGTCTTCTTCTTCACAATACAACCGAAAACTAAAAAGAAAATAGAATAAAGAGAATCAACCCTAAACCCTAAAATCACAATACTAAGTTCAATTTTTGTGTAAGAGGGTAGTTGTTCATATTGGGGTTGTATACCAGAAAACATGTTTTACAAGCTGCTTATGTATTAATAAACCTAAGACCTACCATTCTCCAACTCTTGTGAAGAGATATTATTGTTACATGGTTTGCCTTTTATAATCTAGTGATTATATTGTGAGCGGACATAAACTGTGATTACAATTGAGCAAGCAAGTCTAGGTATTCTGCATTGTACACTGAATGATGGTCAAGTCATCACTAACGGTCTCTCAGTCGGTGCCTTACAAAAGAAAACAAAGTTTCACAACCTAGATAGAACTGGACGTTCTATCGTGAAAGGTTGTAGTGCCATCCGACAGTATCCTAACCTTGGGAAACTAATACTGGTGTGATATAACATTGAATTGGTTCACGTTGAGATAAATCTTTCTTGCTGATTACTGAAAGATAAGATTTCGGTGATTATTTATTTATGAATCTGTGTATATAATATTATATACCCAAGAGGTATTCGAGAAAAAAAAATTATTATACAACACTCGGCCGGTTGGAATTTATTCTAGTATAATAAATATTTTTCTTGGACTATACCGCTCTTGGTAAAAGATATTAATTAATTGAAATCAACAACAGACTTAAATTAATTAATGCATATTATAATCATAAACACGAGAAATAAATTAATTAAAAGTGAAGCCCAAATTATTTGTAATTTGGATTTGGATGGGTAAGTTAATATTTATTTCTATAGTGGTCCAAATTAATATTCTATTGAGCTTAAATTAAAAAGAGGCTCAATTTAATTAATTAAAGCACAATAGGGAAGCCCGGTCCAAATTTCCTTGGATCCCTATCCTAGCTCATTGCATATTTCATAAATAAGAGAGTGGGGAATTAAATCAGTGTATATTAACAGAGAATCACGCTCTTTACCTGATTTTCTTATGTTATTTCTTCTTCTATTTTTCTTCTCCACGCTACCTTATATGGTTTTATAGAATGCAGTTCACACTGCATTCAAACCCTTAATTTGGGTAGTTTGCTAGATGATTTGAGGTAGAATATTGAAGGAGTGGTGAGAGTTGCAAGCTCTCTTCTACAAACAGAAGATCTGCACTTAAAGGTATGATTCGATCTCTTATATATCATGATCTAGGATTTCAAATTAATTAATTTTGATTTTCCATTTTATGCAGATTTAATTGAATTACATGATAATTAAATTCTAAATATCTTTTTATGGGATCCCAGGTTTCGGGGAATCCTCATCGATCCCCTCCATTAATTGGTATCAGAGTCGGATCATAGGGGTTGATGTTTAGAATTTAATTTTGCTTATCCTGAGTTATCTGCAGCAATGAGCATGTTTTTCAGATTTGATTTGTGTGAATTTATGCAATTAATCTGAATTTGCATGTAATTGAAAGCAATTAAATTTATTTTCATTCTGGTCGTGTTCTCCAATAAATGTAAACCCAATGGGGTTGACTGTGGTAGATTAAGATGTTTTTCAATTATTTCTTATAAATTAAATGTAATTGGAACGAGAAATCAAACGAAGAACACGAAGAACATGAAGAACAGAGTGTCGATTTTGGGCCACGTTACATGTGTCGCGGAGCTCCACCCTACAATGTTTCAGATTTGACTTATATCGAAACTAATTTAAAGACCTAAGGTTTTGATTGGAAAAACGTTAGAAAAATCGAAATGAAGTTGAATCAACGTCAAAGGAACGTGAAAATGAGCCATCACTTTAAGGGAATGGTGGCGGTGTGAACCACCAGGCCTCCAGACACCCCAGAGAGGCTGAGGTGGCGGAAATTGGCGGTGGTTGGCCGAAAATCGAACCCTAGGGTTCATGATTTGGGCTGGTCAACAACCTATGTTTGACACGCAATTTGAGATTGATCTAGATTCTATCGACGATGGGACCTAGGCCTATGGCTAGCTTGGTCCAAGAAAAGTCGATTGGGACCAGTGGGATGGCCGGAGATGACCGGAATACGCGTCACGATGGGCTAGGGTTCAAGAAAACCCTAGCCGCAACACCATGGTTTCTTGGCGCTAATTCTGGCGTTATGACATTATTCACCGGAGAATTCCGGCATCATTCGACGAGGCTTGGTCCTGCCTTCATCCAGGATCGGTGGCCGTTATCCTATTGTTGCCGAAATGGGCGAATTGCGGCCAAAATGATGTCGGGGTGCTAGGGTTTGAATCCACGATTAAATCGAGATGGTTCAATCTTCGATTCCCGGTGATCGGAGATGAGTAGGACGACGAGGCATTAAGGCTTTTGTAGCCCGTGAAATTCGAGTCGAAACTCAGCCGGTTCCGGACCTCAAATCATGCCGGAGATGGCAAATTTCTGGCGACAAGCCGACGATATAATGTTCGCGCGTTCCAAAGAACAAGCGGACATTCCCAGTGAAATTCCCACCAGTGGACGTTGACTCTATGGCCAAAACTTTGGTGATTTTGAAGCCGCAACGAAACACCTCATGTGGACGGCCGCGGAATGTACCATAGACGGAGAATTTCCATGAAGATGATGGCTCCTTATGTTGCGCGAAACGGGAAAAAGTTTTCCGATAAAATTGACGGCCAAGACAAATGTTTCTGGTCCAATTGCCGATGCAAAATGATCGGGAGCGTCAAGATGAGGTGATTGGCGGCGGTGGCTGAAGCATCCGCCGCCTGCGGATGCGGAATCGAAGACGAAGGGTTTCGGCGGTTGAAACAAGTGACGGGCAGAATGATTTTAGGAAAAATTGAAGGCTCTAGTGGCCTTTTCTAGTGATATTGGGGCCACTAATCGAATGGCCTCGTCGAGAGGCGTCTATTGGTGGTGGTGGTCGGCAGCGCAATTGAAATCCTAGGTTTTGGGCTAATTTTGGATTTTTCTAATTGTTTTGATATTTTATTCGAATTTTCTGAAATTTAAAATATTTTTAAAAAGTCAAAAGATTAAATAAAATAAAATTAATGGTAAATTTTTCAAAAATAGTTTTGCCTCATAGAATCGAAGAGTCTTAGAAATGATACTTAACTCTAAATACTTGTATTACATTGTTCTTTTACACTGAATTTTTTTGAAACTTCAACTTCATAATTTACTTCGAACTTATAGTCTTCAAACTCTTCACTTTAAAAAAATTATAATATTAAAATATAATATAGTTTGATAATTTATAATTTTATAATAAAAATAAAATCTTACCATC
>JAYDZE010407132.1:0-16834 GCA_034509125.1 Monilaria moniliformis | reverse complement strand
TGTTAGCACAGTGGGGCTGTCTCAGTGAAGATGAATGTTCTTCTTTTTGCACCTCCACTGTTACTCCTCTTGCTGAAAGTAAGCTGATTCTGATTGCTCACATTTTCTAAATTTCCCAAAATGACATTTCCATCTTAAGAAACTTCTAACTCTGGGTCAAACCATGGAAAGCAGGCTATGGACGTTTTTGGGGTTATATCTGCTGGTGCAGGTGCGGCGGGAGTACAGGTGATTGCTCTTAAATCCTTCTTGATAATAAGTCAGTGTTACTGATGAGTCGCTGTTATATACTTCATTTACTTTATATGCTATAAAGAAACTTGCGGAGTCAATTATCAATGACCATAAGCAATCTTAAACTGTGGCATTTTCTGATAAAATCTTTACCATTTACACTGTCTCTGGTGGATGGTTATGCAGATTCTCTTGGGTTTACCTTTCTTATTATCACACCCCGTCGCATATTTCTCGAGAGCTTTTAATCTTGGTCGCGTGTTCGTCCATTATTGGTACTTCCGTTGAACCAGATAATTTTACTATGCTTGACACTTGTTACCTATTCAGTATCAGCACATTGCATGCTTGCTTTATCGGCTATTGACTTGTATGCCAGGTTTATTTAAGTATTTTCTTCTGACTTCATGATTTAAAATTATTGTGTGGGTTGTGTAACACATGTAAAATAAACTATTATATGTGATATATATAGCAACTAGATTAACGATATGTGCATTTCAAGTGATAAAAGTTTCCTCATGAGATTATGGTTAATAGTGGACAATGTTTAACTGTATTCTCCAGGTCTGTTAATTTTAAATTTGTCCCAGAACCAGTTTTCGTTTCAAAAGGATTTGCACTGTGTCTACTGGCTGCTCATCTTCTTCTGCTTGCAGTCTTTGCTCATTATAAATGGTGCAGGTAAGGATTGTCACCATACAGTGCCGCTCAAGGCTTTTAAGCTGACCTTTTCTGTTCATATATCATCAATTTTCTATTTGATCCTCCTTTATTTTAGTAGATTTCTAATAAGTCGGACATTGTCAATCTCCACTTGCAAAGATAGTCCCATAATCCAACCTGAATACAGATTATTCTTTTTAAAGATAACATGTCTTTGTTTTTCTTTGGGCTTGGTGCAGGCATGAAGGAGGTTTGTTCTCTTTCTTGTATTCTAAACTGGTTCAAATGAAGCTCAAACCTTGTAATCCGAGTTCTTTCCCACTGAGAGGAATCAATGAGCATAATACCAATACGAGGGTGCTTAAAACAGAGCGTAAGTTATAGCTACTATATTTTCACCTTCCGGCTTCTCTTTTTACATTTGATTTTAATCATGACTTCATTGCGTCATCCACTTGTTTGATTCAATTCAGATATTGCAACGACTATGTTTGTTGGGAACTTCGTTGGAGTCGTGTGTGCTCGGTCCCTCCATTATCAGTTCTACTCTTGGTATGTGCTCTTGGACATTGCCTTCATGTCGTGCCGAGATATAGATTGATACCTTCGAACAAGGGCCATATTTTTTACTCCGTTTGTAGACTTTCTTAATAATCTTCTGGATCTTTTTTTCTCTTACAAGAATAAACCACCTATTGACAAACTACTGTAGAAAATAAAGATTGAGATATGTTCCATGGAATACATATTTTGAAAAAAATAAGTCTTCTAATGTCATACATGCTTGCAGGTATTTCTATTCTCTGCCCTATCTATTGTGGCGAACACCATTTCCTACTTGGTTCCGGTAGGTTTCCTGACCTCGAAACGTTAATTCTCTCTTCTATTTTACAACCAGCTTCTCTGTCCCCTTCGATAACCCTAAAGGTATTCCGTGCAGTTTAATTTTGTTCGTTATGGTGGAGTTATGTTGGAACATCTTCCCTTCTAATGTCTACTCATCAACTCTGCTGCTTGGCGTGCACTTAATTATCATAGGAGGTCTGTGGATGGCACCACCAGAGTATCCGTACGTGGACAATACGAACGGCAAACCAGCAAACTCAAAGAAGGCCAGATGAAAGACTAATTTCTAACTCATGTCTGTCAGATTTTGTGTTGTTTTACTTACTTTTTGAGGCAAAGTTTCAAGTCCAAAAGAAGGTGGTTGTCGAATTCTTAGCTTTCATGAAGAGGATAGTAGTTTTTCTCGTGCCATACTATTTTCTTTACGATATTCGAATTTTAAGTTGGAGGCAATTCTTGAATCTGTTTCACACTTCATTTGATGAAAGAGATTAATCGTACTGTTCTTGTGGGTTGTTTTGTTTAGCGTTTCATCAAGAGGTCTCTCTCTCTCTCTCTCTCTCTCTCTCCTGTATTAGTTCAAATAAAATCATATTTGTTGCGTGTTTATCGTGGCCGGTTAGCTGTATACAGCTACGTCAATCAATTTTTCTCATGATTTCCTCAACGCGAGCCCCATTATTTCTGATTTTGGCGAAACTTCTTTATTAAGAGATCTTCTATTTATAGTCAAATCTCGTCACAAAATATTTATCAATGAAGTAATATATGGAAAGTTGTGATTTTGGTAAAACTTCCTTTATTAAGAGATCTTTTATTTATGGTGTAAATCTCGTCACAAAATATTTATTAATGAAGTAATATAAGGAAAGAAAAAGAATTAAGCGTTGTTTTTGCAAGACCAAGTATTGGGTGTCTTATGTGGGGAGCATCCTTTCCTCTAATGCATTTTAAATTACAGATGTTCTCTTTGACTTGTTCCTCGTGTAAATCTTTTTTTTCTAATAATATATATTCGTGTAGTTTAATTGTTTTTTTTTCTCTGACCTGCTTCCAAGGTCATTGAATGTGGGATTTTATCTCCTTTACAATATAAAGTTACTTGATATGTAAGTTGCACTGGATTCGGTTCTTTAATGGATAGCTAAATCAACCCAAAGAAAAAAGACGCGACTTACTCGAATGTGATCTTGTTTACAAACAAACAACAGACAAACATTAAAATAATAGTTTCTGTTATTTGCAGAGTTTCAATCTTTAGATCTATATGTGTCACAACTCGAAAATTCAAGAAATTTAGCTTTTAAAATCAATTTCCCAAGGTCGGAGTTTTTCTCTTCGTTTCAGCCCTTGGTTTTCGCGATGCAAATTATCAAATGAAATCTTGTTCTAGGCTCGAATTTCTATATCACAAAGTTTATAATTCAAAAAATCAACAAAACCTGGCCACAAAAAATAAAACAAATAATAATTAAGTTTAACAAACAGTTGCTCACAATAATTAAATCAAAGTTCCTATTATATTCGTGTATAACATAAAACGAAAACCGAAAAAATATAAAAAATCAGAAATTGTAAAGAGATAAGCGTAGAGTATACAAAGAGATCTTTCAAATGCGAAAAATCGATTATTACATCAATCTTCACCTTTTTTTATCAACATATATGTAAAAAAACGCGAGGCACAGAACAAAAATGGAAATAATTAAACTAACTCCGGCACTGTGTGGCGGCGGTGCATGATCGCGAGTAGGGGTTTGCCTCGGCGCCAGGCTGGCAGTTGTAGTACGAGGCGCCGCGGCGTGAGCACGGCACGTTGTTCGCCTGCAGTGCACCATAGCTGATGTACTTGGTGGTGGCTAATATACGCCGGTTGGACTCGGAATCCATCTCGAACTCGCCGCTGCCCTCCGCCATGCACTCCGATATCGATCCCTGGCAGGTCGACGGAGTGCTCACTGGAATCCAACTGAAGTCACCGCCGGCGTCGGCGGTGCAGAGGAGGAAGGCCGCCACTGCTGCTGCGCCAATGAGGAGCCGGAGGAGGTGATTTTTCTCCATTTCGTCGATGGTTCGGTTTTCCGGGCTTTATTTAATTTAGAGCGGGCTGCCAGGCCATTTTAAGTAGCTGCGAGCTTAGGAATTTGGTTACAATATTCTCCATATTCACTAAATTGCCACTCCACTAATAACGCGACATCATTAATCATCTTTGGGAGTACCCCCACGACCACATTTTAGTGTAATTTCTACCAAAATCCACATTTTAATGTTGATTTTTATCATATATAATGTAGATCGGTACATATAATAAAAAAGCATTATTGTAAATGTTTTAAAATATGTATTACTCTCTTCGACCACGATAATTTTGTTATTTTCGTCAATCCACAAATCACGTTAAGTGTTCTGTTTCTATTTTAGTACAGGACTACACTCATTCCCTACCCCATTTACACTCAATATTTACCAAAAATTCAACAATTAATTACCTAACACAATATCCTTTATGTAATACTTTCTCTACTCAAAATATATGTACCAGCAATTTATTAAAATTCATACACCATACTTATCATGGTTGAAACTTGAAAGGAGTAATATTTTAACAGTAGATGGTTTCTACCAAATCTCTAACCTTTCATTATGATTGTAACTTGAACTTCACAATATTTTTTTTTATTACGATTAGATATCATTTAGCAACAAACTTGCAAAATTATGTTAATTCTTAATTAATTTCTATTTTGTAGTTTTAACTTGAATTCTTTTGCAATAATGGAGAAGGGTTATGTGACTTGTATTATGTAAAGTCAATTATAATAATATATATCAATTTTATAGGGGGAACGTTCCAATTAGAATAGACTAACCTTGCCTAAATTTGATTGTTGGGGAAACTTATAACACCGTACGGTTTGATCACCAACCTTTGAAATCGTAAATATTTAATTGTGGTAGACTTAGTTTATGGAAAAGATTATAGATTAACTTGTAAATTATGAAACCGGGGGATATCATATATTTTTCTTATTTAAGAATATTTATTTAGCTGCGTCGACTGAATGAGACATTCTCATATATTAAAGACAAAAGTCTAACTATTATCACATAATATTATTCGATTTTTCGTTTTCATTTTCTGTTTTGGTGGAAAACAAATTAGGTATATCAATAATATAATATTTTATTTTGGGGTAGGCGGCGCGGACTAGCGTTTTTGTAGTTGGGAACACGTTTTTGATAAATTAAATGAAATAAACGCAGCTGTGTTGCAATTTACCTAAAAAGGATATTTGTTCTTTTATTGACTAATTCGCATCTTATTATTTATAAAACTACTTTTCAGTGTAATTATTTATCACAAATTGCAACTCTACATGCAATGTGTATTATATAAAAGAAAAATCAAACTAGTTCATATAATCAAACTAGTTCTTTTCTTTTGTATATTTTCATATAATCAAACTAGTTCCACCTCCCTCTGCTCTTTAATTGCTTAATAAAGAGGAGCCAAATCACCACAACATAAGACATAAAGATGATCATAACATAACAAAATAAAAGGATTCCCAAATCTAGTTGTCAGTGATGATTCATTCAGACTATGTCGTATATTTATAAATTGAAACTTATGTAGAAATTTGTTATATTTTCCAAAAAAATTTAGAAACTAAAATTCCACCACACCTCTCTCTCCCTCCCCCTCCCTCTTTCTCTCTTCCTTCTTCTCTTTCAGTCCGTCGAATCCCGCTGAATATCGCCGTGCGACTCAACGACGCCGCCGTCGCTCGCGCACTCCCGCTGCCGGCATTTCCAATTTCTGCAACCAAACCAGCGTTTATCGACCGGGAATGGATGTCACCAAGCGGAATTGATCGGTCGAACAAATCGGAGACGCCAGGAGAAAATGGAAACTGTGGATGAATGGAAATAATGCACATAGATGATCCGTTCTCGCAGACGTGCGTGCTGCCGCTGGAGATCGACGAGGAGTGGGATAAGGGTTTCATCGTAGCGGAGAAACCGAGATTCAGCAACAGACAGCGGCCGCACAGCGAGAGAGAGGATCGGGAATTCGTGATAGGGTCGAGGAAGAGTGTGAATAGAATTCCGATCGACACACGGAGAGCAAAGCCCCCGTGCGCCGTAGACAGATTGGCGGCGGCTCCGACGACGAAGGAGAAGGAGTACGCGAAGAGTTTGCGGCCGATGGTATGACTGACCGAGCGAAGCCATGCCGCTTAACGCGACAGCCTGAGGAGATGTGGTGCAGGCAATGCGTGGGTGTTGCCGGAAATTTGAGAAAGATGAAGAAGATAGTCTCCGAAGTTTGGGAAGAACGAACGAAGGGAACGAAGGGAGAGAGAAAGAGAAAGAGAAAGAGAAAGAGAAAGAGTGATGATGTGGAATTTATTTTTTTAGTTAATACAATTAAAATGAAGTTATAAGTTTTAATTTGCTACGTGAATTTTGATTTTTCATTCAAATTATTTTAAGGTAAAAATTAGATAAATTCAAAATTCGTGAATTTGTATTCTAAACATGAAGTTCGGGTAAAAAACAATTTTTTTTGAAATTTTGTATATTTATAGATAAAAAAATTATTAATTTATATTAGCTTTATCATTGAAATTTCATTGCATTTGGGGTGAAAAAAGGTTGAAATAAAGTAGTATAATATTATTAAATGATCAATTCAAGGATCGTTATGGATTTAAAACTTCGTAGCTCAAATACGAATGTAATCTCTCTTCTCACATATGGAAAATTTATTTTGGGTTCAACCTTAACATAAACTTATTTGAACTCGAATAATGATTGATCGATTTACTTTTTTTAATTACAGTTTTACCCGATTGTCCCACAATATTGAAAGGTCAATATCAATTAAAACCACTCTTTTTTTTTTTTGTTAAAAAATGATTAATAATGGTTCTCTATTTATCCGTGGTAACTTAAACCCCTGATCTATTAATTGAAAGAGAAACATCTTACGAACTAAGTTGCGCAATGATGATGATTAGTTGAGTGCTTGAGTGCATAAAATTTATCTTACTCAATATAATTTGTCCGCAATTACACATTACCGTTTATCAATAACACAATAATAACTATGAATTCTCGTTACTAAAAACAAAAATCCCTTTCAAGATATACATTACCAACTGCTATGAATCTATGATCCAAAAAGATTAACGCAATTCGTTATTGGTGAGTCAATCGTTGATTAGGGTTTGAACACTTTTGAAAAGGGATGGATATGCTTATGCACTTAGTCAAATCAGCATATGCCCAACAATAATCAAAACTTGAATTGTCCTAATCTTGATTAGTTTAATAAAAGAATTGCAGATTTAACCTACCAACATGGATTAAGTTGAAAAGGGGAAATGATTGTGATTGGCGGCAGGCGGTGGTAATATATAAAATCTATACATATCGAATAATATACTATTTTGACGTATCGGTTTGTTGGAGCTGTGAGCGGTTCAACCGCTTCTTCATTGTTGTCGAGAAGTTGGATCCCTCAAAACCCCATGAATCTTTCAATACTATTACTAACCCCTTTGAAAATGATGTCTGTGTATTTTCGACAATTTCTTCTCTTTCAAAACTTCACCCTCCCACGTGTCGAGAGAGAGAGAGAGAGAAAGAGAGAGGGAGTAAATAGTAAAAGGCAAAAGGGAAAATATTTATGTACCTTTTGACCGGTTAAGATGTTCTAGATGATGAAACAATTTAACCATTTCTATAAAATATTATGCAATATCATCGACTACAAAATCCATCGTCAGATGCCACCGCAACATGTGCAGTAATCAATGTGCACTATTGGTAGATCAATATGAGAAACAAATATACAATATTTTTTTCATGAAAAACTCCACGTATACATTTATATAACAATAGCATAGAATTACCCGAAACTCAGGAATTAAGCTCAACTAGCTGTGTATGCAGCCTCGGACGCGTAAAAGAATTGGTTCAACTTGTTTTACCTCTCTGGCTTGCTCAAGATAGCTTCCATTAGGGGCACCTCCTCCACAGTTTCTTGCCAATCAGGCATTCGCTGCAAAGCAAATGGAGACTGGTGACAAATTGCAAATATCATTGATAGTATTTGGATCTGGCTCTTGACCCATTAGACGGTCTCACTCAAAACTCTGATAAAATTTATATATTTAAGCTACCAACAATGGAGACTATTGGTAAAGATCTCAAATATATGTGTACACCAATATTTGTTCCTAGTGTTAAATTGTTTTTTCTTGTGTCACCTTTTACAATATTTCTATTTGTGTGACAATGGCTATGCAAATAACGAAGGTTTCTTGACACCATACAAAACACCACTTGAAAGAGTGGGGACTTGATATGGAAAGGCCTCAGAACGCTTTAATTAATCTTAATATATTAATCTTAATAATTATACATTTCAAACAAAGAAATACATTCATAAATGAATGTCGCTTTAACTCAAAACTAATATGTAACTCTTAGAAAAGTAAGAACATACATGTATCATAAGTGATTATCATTTTTTAAATTTTGATTCTAAATGTTTTATTTTAAATATTATAGTAAAATATAAAAAAATAAAATGATGAATATAACTTTTGAATATTGAATCTAAATGTATTTTTAAATATATATGGAAAAAAATCTTATTATACTAACTTTCAAAAATTCGAAAAACTTAAAGTAATGAATTTTGAAAACTAAATAATGAAAACTCACTAATTTTCGAATCGACCATATGAGGCTCGGGCTATCTTTGGGTCAACCTTATCGGGTTGTCGGCTATTCAGTTTACTGTCATTCGGGTTGAGATTTTTTTTGATTTTTAAATTTTTCGGCCCTAACCCTTTCAGATTGTCGGATTAATCGGGTCAATCCATAAATTTCGGGGTAAACTGACCATATATATCAAACAACCCAAGTCGTAATAATTGTGATAATATAAAAAAATCAATGAATATGAGTGGTTTCTGATTTACATATAAACTTTATGTGACATCATTACACTAACGATATAAATTTTACTCTATATAATTTTCACACGATTTCGACTTTTTTTGCCAAATTGATGTCGACGTGGCAACAGATAGGTACCACGTTAGCATCGATGTGACTAAATGAGAATAGTCAAAAGTTTACAAAATTGTAATATTTATATCATTAATGTCACGTTTCCTGTGTAGAAAAACAACTAAAAATTCACATATTTTACGGCAATTATTGGGCTTCTTTTGATTCGTTTGCCTCTCTCTAACGCACACAAGACACAACCTTAACCTTTTGATCATAAATTGAGAAACAAACAAGCGGTTATTGCTTTGTCCGTCGCTACTTAACTTTGTCGAAAGGACGTGACTATAATTTTCTACAAAACTAATCTTACGAAGTCAACCCATCCAAGTATAATTTTTCTTTATTTCATATAATATTTTATTGATTAATATGTAGAAAAATAATCACAAATCCAACACATGAGGTAACCCTCACACAAATCTATTCCCTCCATTCTGCTTGACTTGATTTGTATTTGTTTTTGGATTATCCTACTTAATTTGACATATTTTCTTTTATGACAATCACTATATACTATATTAAATATGAGCGAGAATCTTTACATTTTATATAATTTTATTTTCCTAAATAACCATCTCAAAAGAAACAAGTCAAATCGAACGGGACATAGAAATTATATACGGACACCCGCATGTCTCCTGTACGGACACATGCATGATACATACGCTTAAATCTTAATGACCTCAAGGGATATAACTAATTCCTAATAGTTGATCAATGTTATAAAATTAATAAAATTGAATTAGAACCTAACCAAATCCTAATTAATTTCTAATTATTCGCCTACCAAAAAGTTTGTGTAAACGTAGGAAATCAAGGCGTTTGACCATATGATGAAATGTGTTTGTGATGTGGCCACGATATCCACTTGTGAGAGCAATAATGCATGAATATATCGTTAATGGATAAAGCAACCAATGAGCATTTTCAAGTACAAAATTATCATCATGCAACAATACATAGCCCAAGTTAATTAGACTAGCGTACGGATCGAGTTGTGATTTTTTCTAGTGTTGAATTATGAGTTTGCATCTACTACAATCGCTAACATCCAAATATTTCAATTTCTCTTTCGTTTTTCTATAGATTCCATTATCTTTTTATGTGGGTTAGGATCGATTCAATTTGTGTTCACCACCAATCGTAGACGTTTCCATTAAAAAGGCCTCCGAGAGCTCATTTTTTTGGGGTACTATCATTTCCAACGGTGGGAAATGTGTGTGTGAGAGAGAGCACAAAGTAATGGAGAGTGAAATGAAGCAACCCAAAAAATAGAGAGATGACATCGATTCCTTTGTAAGTTTTTCAATTTCCATACGCATACTATATTCATCAAAAGACAAATTAATAACGGTAAAAAGAATAATTAAATAAATTCTAGCTAGAGGATCGTGAAAACCTTAGGCTTTCAATTATGGACCTCACGTAAACATATAAAGAAATGAAAGTTGAATGGATAATCCGAGACAAAGGGTACGTAAATGATGCCATGCATGTTCATAATAATGAAGTTTAACATCTCACTTCTCAAGTTATTTCAAATTATAGTCTACCTTGTTCTTTTCCCTCCTTTCGACCCTGAGGGTGGGCGAGCACACACGATTGACCAAGCCCCAAAAATACTCCTTTATATATTTATTAGTTATAAGATTTAAACTCAAATTTGAAGTATAAAGCCAACAATTTCATATACAAGGCAAGGGGCTCCAATTCGGTCCATCAAAGTATAAGTGCCATTCCTTTTTCCCCTATATGAGAGTCACTTTGCTATATGATCCATTTCATAGATAGAGCCCATTTTCTTTGGTTTGCTATTTTTCCTACAAGTTTTAACAATCTTTATTCAATATTACAGCGTTAGCGCATTATATTATGAATGGCGAGAAGAAAATCGTATCCAGATGAAATGGATGTGAGAGAGATATAAAGCCCAAGTATCATGCTAGGTTAGGTTGATGATAATGGAAGACACCATTATTTAGACAAGGGCAGGCCCACGTTGTCTGAATCTACCAAAAGGATAGCTTTCTTGTGCATTGTGGGAAAAGCTACCTAAGCCTAACCATGAGAGAGAGAGAGAGAGAGAGCACTAAGACACAACTGTTGGCCTGAAATCATACATCTAAAGCGACATTTCACACACATCACCAATACATTGTCTCTCACTAGTTGTCAAAAAGGCAAAAACATTATTTTGGGAAGATGGGCTTATGTCATCTGATGAAAGGGAGATGGACATACAATTTCTTTTCTTCTCCTTATTTGTGATTTTGATTCTTGACAATTCAAATTCTTGTTTAAATTAGGGATACACAATGCTATTCTTTATATGAATGATGCCTTTCCGTGAGGTCAAGAAATCAAAAGTACTTAAGTTTGTTTCATTTTAATATAAATATTCACATGTAAAATGACGCATGCATAGCAACATCTTGAGTATTCGAATTAATCAAGATTTATCAATGATATAATTTGAAACTCTTATGTGTTCGGATCTGCAATTAGTTGTGTTACATAAAGGTATATATCACGAAATGATACTTTCACAAATTTCTTCAGTCACGCGTAATGTAAAATAAGGTTCATTAATGCATTAGTTGAACTTCAATTTACCGAATAATGACCAAAATTCAACAAAGGTTGGTCATAAGTATCAAATTTAAGCCAAGAAGCAATTTTTAAATTTAATTTGTAATTTAAAAAAATAAAAAGAATAAAAAAAGGTGATCTACTCATAAAAAAAGATTCTTGATCAAGTTAATTTGTAAGATTATCTTCCAAAATAGTATGATTAATTTTAATAGATAATTTGAATTAACCGAAAACAAATATATTCACACACATGCATATATATTATTTATAATATATTACATAGATATAGTCGAACATGAATGATGTCACTAAAAAGGGGTAAAGGGTGGCTGTGATAAAATGTTCACAAACATGAATATTATTATTGAAGAATAATAAACTTTAATGTGGATAAGACATTAACCACATGACCAAATTGTACATGTTGAGAGATTTGGTAGAAAGGACATAAGGTTTTGGATTTATTCTGTTTTGATTTGCAAAGTCGTTGGACATATATAGGCCACACAAGTTGCAATCACACAAAATAAAATTAATATTAATTTTCTAATATGAAAGAAAAACGTAGAAGTGATGCCCCTAACCACAGAATAATGCGTTATTCATTCTCGTTTGTGTTTTGGGACAACAACGAAAAAGGATGGTTAGTCTTATGTGGCGAACCAAAACCCAATCACAACTTTTTCGCTTTTCCAATTTAATTTCTTTCGAATGATTTTGGAATATAATGATTTTTTTTTTTTGTTTTAAAATTGGCGGAACTGACAAAACGTTTATGGAAGGTCTAGTTTTTTACACAACTTCTGTAATGTTGTAATTCCTTCAACTATCTTTGCAGTTATACATATTTAAAAAAAAAATGTTAGATTTTTACCCTAAACAACGTCGTCGTCGATTTGAATGAATGTTGTGTGATTTCAATTATGCACCAGATATAATTTTGGAACCTGATTAGTAGTATCACTTCACTAGCTAGTCGTCTCTGGGTTCATTTACTTTAACGTAAAATATGTAGGAAACGAAAGATGTGAAAATGTATGATGAGTAAGATCTGATAATGATTTCTTTTATTTATTTATTTATTTATTTATTTATTTATTATTATTATTGTTATTATTAATATGGCCATGTAAATAATAACAGATCAACTTTATCTTAGTTTGATCCATCACTTAGAAAGGCGGGTGTTTTTTCCCCTTTCTTAAATTGCCCAAATCATCATTTATCTATTATTTGGACGTAAAAAAAGTTGAACTAATTCCATCAACTTGTTTCTTGTCTGATCATAAAAAGCATGCAGTCCCTGAAATAAATGTGAAAAACTATATGATATATAAGTAAATAATTTTCCTCGGTTACTATCATTAGTCACGCACACACGTATATATTATCCAATTATATAATTTCAGATTAATTCATCTACTTGAATTATATTTAAAATTGGAATTTCTAACATATAACTTGTAATATATTTTTATTATATCAAATTAAGGATATATAGAAGCTTTGAATTAAGACTTTTGAATCGAAGCCACGTTTTACACATCCAAAAACGTGTATGCATTGGATGCTGTCTGCCGACATGACACTAAAATCGTTAAAAGTGGGAAAACAGTAACAACCCATAAATCCATCAACTCATATCGCCAGTTTCCCATAGCAAATACAGGTAATTTGTTTTACTTTTACGTCAATAAGTAAAAATATCTATAATTGTTACTTCACATGTCTAAATATTGATTGTTGGAGTGTCCATCTAACCGAAAAAAAATTTATCTAGCAAAAAATATCGCAATTGTTGCCAATAATAAATAAAATGAAATAAAATAAAAAGCATCTTTGACTCAAAAATCCTCTCGCGTTGGAGCCTTTTATAGCCTCTATCTAAGTTTCCGAGCTTAGTTTATCATTGTTTTCTTTAGATATATAGAGACCATTTCAAGTTTTTTATTTATTTATTATCGTCAATATATGGAGTTCTTGACTAAAATTATTCAAAAGAGTGTGGAGATGGCATTTTGTACATATTGCTTATTTTCCAAATCATCACGTGCATATGTCTTAATCATAAATGAAGAGATTAACTAAGCAAGAAATAAATATTGACTCGCCGGTAGAAGATTATGTAATTTTCGCCATTTTAAAATTTGGGTATTGTAGAAAACATACATACATATATCTTTGTATAACTTTAATATATCTCTTTTGAAACAGATTTTCGTATTTTTATTTATATATAGTAAAATTAGTACTTTGTCAAAATTTAGGTCCATGTACTTTGTTTTATATTGAAACTAGGTAGCTAATTAATTTAATATAAATGAAAGTGCAAATGAACTTGATCTCCATAAATGATAGTTTACAAGCTAAACAAAAAAGAAGAAGAATAAATAAATAAATTGTGCACAAGTAATATATTAAGTAAATAAAATATCCAAAAATTAAAAGAAGAATTTGTCTGTTTTGCAGTGTGCAATGGTGTTTCCAAAAGTGATTTTGGTATTTCCCCTAACAAATGTTGCTAACTTTGTCGGGTGGTGTCTAAACTGGCCTCGATATTGCTACAAGACTAGTTCCCTTTTTCAAGAATTCGGTTTCACGAAATTTTGGTAAACATAGCTATTATATTATAGTGGGTTACGTGAGAAATAGATGTTATTTAACCACAAATAACTAAACCAACATTTGAGGAGGAATCACTCGTGTCACCATGCTTTTCATTATGCAGTAATTAATGAAACCTATAGTTGGTATCTATAATTATTAATTTTTAATCTTCTGTAATTTGTAATTTAATCATACTAATAAAATCATGAGGATAAAGATAAACTAGTTAGCTAAAAAACACTTAATTTTGGCTTTCAAATAAGTAACTAAATATCAATTATTTGGAAATTGTTTGATATGATATTCCATAAATACATAGTAGATGTAAAATCATAGGGACGGGTTCAAGTAATCGGAACCAATTTTTTTGACTAAATTGATGGTTGTGATTGACTTGGTGGTAATAATGTTCTTTATATATAATATATAATAATATTTTCCTTGTGATAATATTTTTTATGTATCACAATAACGTTGAATTGGAAAAATAATCATAGATGATATACGAATTAATTGTGTGTATTGATTTTTTGATAATTAGAATAAGAAATATTTTTAATTTAAACCACCTAAAATTATATGTACACATAAGATTTGTGAAAGGTGCGATAAATAGATTATAGTAACTCTACAATAGAAATAATGTATTACATTTGTACTATGCTAGATGATCATTTGTAGATGGCTAGGTCTACACAAGTGGTGTATGGAATAGTGGAATCAATTGAAACGACAAGGTGCAAACGGGAACCGATCATCATTGTCAAAATAGAAACGGAAACTAACCGCTCTTCTTATTTGATTTGATTAAATTCTTCAAAATGAATTCCACCTTATATATACAACCATTCAGCCCTCACAATTTTCGACCCACACCAAACAATATATTCATCAAAAAGAAAAAAACCAATTTTCTTCTTAATTTTTTTTTCTTAATGGACGGCAAGAAATTGGAATACAAAGGCGATGAAGCACTGAATGAGCTGGAGAGGCTGACAAGTAAAGCAGGTGAAGTTCAACATGAAATTTTGGGGAAGATTTTGGAACAGAATTGTGATACAGAATACTTGAAAAAATATTTGGGAAATTCATCAAAATTAGCGAAAAGCGTGCTTCATTTTAAGAATCGTGTTCCTGCAATCTCGTATAAGGATATTCGTCCTTACATTGTGAGGATCGCAAATGGCGAGGACTCCACTCTAATTACTGGTCGTCCCATAATAGAGATGCTTTGCAGGTAAGAGAAAAGATTAAATTTATATATGGCTTCATTTTCTTGTCTAGTAGTATCATCGAGAATCGTCGATTTGCAGCTCTGGAACGTCGTCGGGAGAGCCCAAGTTGATGCCGTCGATTGCCGAGGATCTTGATCGCCGTACTTTCCTGTACAATCTCATCATGCCTATTGTCAACCAGTTAAGATCGCTATCTCTTCAACTTTGAATTTATATTTTTCTTTCTAAATGTTTCCCAGATGTTGCATTTTACTGTAAATATATGTGTTTGTGCATCAAAGTACTCAATGTATTGTGTACTTGAAGATTTTGCATAACAGTATTAACTTGACCACTCAAACTGATGAAGTTGAAGAAGCTCGTTCAAGTTGCCATGCAAAGCTGCATGCTCAGTCGGACTTGACGATGGCTAAAAGTTGTGCCACCAAGGCACGTATTGATCCAGCTCAACCAAAGTACAGCAGCTGGAAAGATGCTTTACTATCAGCTGCTTGAAGATCACTGTCGCACAAAGAGCTAGCTGTTGGCACGTGAGAGTTTTAGTTGCAGTTGTTTTCTGTTTTAGTATTTTGTAACCTAGTGCATTTGTCTTCTTGTAACTAGGGTTTAGATGCCTTGATTCCAGATCTTTCCTAGAGTCTCTATATATAGCAATGTAGCTTGAGTATTGCACACACATCAAATATCAATGAAATCAGTTCTTCGAGCAATATTTTATGCTTTACTTTTAAGTATGAGTTGGTTTGCCTATGATCCTAGAATCCTTTAAACAGAGATTCCAAAAATTTTAAGAATATTCAAGAATTGAAGATTAGGTTTGTTTGGGATAGAGCTATCAGAGCGATCCGATCCTACTTTTAGATTAGATTGGGTAATGTCGAAAGAATAAAAAATTTATGTCTTTTAATATGTATAGCTCGAACTAGTCAGATTTCAGATTGACAGAAAATATCAAAACATCTAACACGTATTAGTTATATATGGTACGTATATAAATAATTAATTAGATGAATGATAACAACTGTTCTATTAGCTACCATTACGACAATCCATGTAAATCACTATCATTGTCTTATAATCAAGAAACATAATAAAAGTAGACTGTAACATATTTCTCATGTAATAAGTTCCTTTATTTTTCAAATCTACCCACAATCACTGGTCATAATTTTTTTTTTATCGTGATTCACTTGAGACATGTCTCCGGCCTGGACGAAGGCAAGGCAATGTACCTCTACTTTGTGAAGGCTGAGATGTCGACGCCGTGCGGGCTGGCGGCCCGCACCGTGCTAACGAGCTACTACAAGAGCACCCACTTCACGCGTCGCCCCCACGACCCATTCAATGATTTCACCAGCCCCGACGACGCCATCCTCTGCCCCGACAGCAACCAGAGCATGTACTGCCAGCTTCTGGCCGGCCTCGTCCACCGCCGCCGCGTCCTCCGCCTGGGCGCCGTCTTCGCCTCCGCCCTCCTCCGTGCCATCTCCTTCCTCGAGCGCCACTGGCGCGACCTCAGCCGCGACATCCGCGCCGCCGTCCTCGACCCCGCCGTCTCC
>JAYDZE010407021.1:0-16834 GCA_034509125.1 Monilaria moniliformis | reverse complement strand
CATTGCGGCGGACCACCTGTATCGCCGCCCCACCAAGGCCGCCGCAGCCTGGCTTTCAGCCGCACCAGCAGCTGATCGCCCGGCTGCGGTCCGGCGTTCCCTCCCCCAACCCAGCCCCAACCCGACGGCCGCTACATCCGGCGGAAATGGGGGCAGCGTTAACGCTGCCCTAAAAGGGATGAATAAAGAAAAGAAAAGAAAATGACACATTATGTCTAAATTATCCAATCTCCAAATTCTTGATTCAATGTGTGCTTTTACCAATTTGGTCAAGTGAATCATGTTTTAGAGAGGTCAATTACTCAAGCCAAACAAAATAAAAAGGTAAAGATAACATATTTATTTAGTACATCAGCATCACTTGAGTACTATCTTCTTGAGCACTTACTATTAATATATTTAACTTTTCCCCTCACATCTAATAAGCACTATCTCCTTCAGCATTACACTATTCACGAAACTCATTTATATTTTATTATATTTTCTTTTTATTGTTTATTCTTAATTATATATTCAATAAAAATGATTTATGAATAAATAAAAATTACTAATTTCATTTGAAAATATAAAATCATGCAATTAAACTAAAAATATATATATTTTTTAAAGAAAACAAATTATATAATTAAAATAAAAAATTACATAATTAAAATAAAAATTCTACATATGAGATTAAAAAACTCAGATAATAATTGACTTAGATTTCATATAAATGGTTTGGATTATAATTATAATTTTTTGGATCAATCATGATAAATTTAAGAGAAGGGTGGAAGGGGAAGAGATGTGAAAATAAATTAGGAAATAAATGCATTTATAGATGAAAAATAAGAAAAATATATATAAAATAATAAAAAAGCAAAATTGGCCATTGCAAAAGGAAATAGCCGTTGGCTATTTTTTATTTTATTTTATAAATTTCTTTATTTCAGATTTAAAAAAATTAAATTAGCCACGTATCACGCCCTTATTCAGCAACGGACGAGTTCCATTGAACATGCTACGACTACGTGCTCAACAGCCCGCACCAGCGTTGAGCTCGCGAATGCCTGACTGGCCACAGTACATACAAATTATCATACACACAGTCACAGACAACCAAAATGAACTACACAACAACACTAGTAATCAAACCAACAATCATCCAAACATCTCAAAACCATGGATCAGAGCAATAACCAAACATCAACCAACAATGTAATAATTGAAGCATACTATCTTCTAACATACCCATCAAACCCAACCCCCCCCCCCCCCCCCCCACTCCACTCTCTCCCTCTCCTCAGCCAGTTAGCCACAGCCAAGAGAGAGGGAATAGCAGTCAAGTTAGGAGCTATATTCTTGGCTGAAACATCAACCCTTTTCACTGCAGATTTCTTACCAAATGCCCTCATTGGACTTGCCAAATACTCCTCCCATGAGAGAGATGTCCGAACCCCACCATTGATTTCCCACCGCAATCATATGTGAAGACGATGACGATGAAGTCAACCCAAATCCACCAAAAATCCCACCACATCTAACTCTCTGTCTACTGCAATCTTCCCCACCGCGTAAAGATTGTATCTTTGCTTCCCTTCTCTCTGCGACTCAACCCTGCGCAAGGTACAATCGCCGAAGCCTGTTGAAATCCTCTCGAAGAAATCACCTGAGAAACTCCTACTCCCACACCCAACAGATCTGGATCTTGAAACTTTTCGATCAAATGTGGCCTCATTGCGAATTCTTATCTCTTCCTCTCCCCCTCTCTTGATTCCGCAGTGGTGGGAGATGAAAAGTTGAGATTTTTAACATCTTTCTCGCTCTTTCTTGATGTGGCTGGACAAGTGGAGAAACTTCCAGAATCTTCTTTTGTTAGGGCTGTAATCTTCGGCATATTTGTCGTCGAAGAAATGGATGCCTCTACTCGGAGCTACGGTGGACTTGCTTCGCTTAAACACCATCTCCGAGCTCCTCTCGTCCTTGCTCTTCTTCTTTGAGACAAAGGGCAGCCTCGACATCCGAGACTGGTGGTGGCCGGAGGAGGTGGCGCGGGCATCTGCGGCAGCGTATGTAGATCTAGAAGAAGGGGAGGAGGAGGAAGAGGAAGAGGAGGAGGGGAATACAGCGACGGCGTAGGAAGAGGAAACGAGTTTTCCTAGCTTTTCTTGGAGGCAGAAGGCGCAGATGCCGCCGGCGGGGGTGCTGTTTTCGAAAGGGTGGCGGGCGCACTGCATGCCGCCTTCTCCTCCGTCTTCATGCACCGCTTCCATCCGTTTCTCTCTCTCTAGAAATCTCCAGGAGCTGACCCTGGGTTTTTGATCGAGATTTTGAGGCCCCGATGGTGAAAATTGAATCTTGTTATGTGGGATCTTTGATTTTCTCTTCTTTCTGTCAAACAGTGGAGCTGTTGCTGCTTCCGTGCAAGAAAATGGGTGAAGACAGAAATAAGTAGTATTTGATGAGAGAGAGAGGAGTCAAAGGAGTTTGTGATTTATTGTGAATAATGGAGACGAAGCAACGTGGTTAATAGCGAATGGGCAGATGTGCAATTAATATATACAAAATAATTTACAAACGAATATATATATGGTAAAAACAATTACAAAAGTACATGACAATCAAACTCGAGTTGTTTATAGTCTACTTCATTTATCTTTTTCTTTATTAGTGTATCCTCTATCATTTTCTTTTGTCTATTATTTTTATTTTTCATATATTCTTTTTATTTTTATTTTTATTTTTATTTCAATTTTTATACTTTAGTTGAATTTTGTAATTATTATTAAGAATTTATCCGTGATTGTTGATTATTATTTTCTAGAGAAAAAATAGTAACATTAAGTGTTTTAATTTATAATTGGTGTTTAAACTTGAACCTCATTTCGTAATTATGTATACTTGAAAACAAAATGCTATATCACAAATTTATGGTCATTATATAGTTTGTTTAGTATGCAGGCACATGTATTTGTTTTGTTACGAACCACATGAGTAGTAGAATGCATTGTTTCAAACTATTTTCATTAAAATATTTGTTATAATTAGTCCATTCATAATATTATTTCTTAACCATTCATTCCCTTACACTATTTATCTATTATTTATGGCATCACAATAATTTTTATCCATCATTTAACTAAGAGACAACATATGCAATATTCATCTCTTAACTATCCTTTTCCTTACACTATTCATCAGTCTCATCTTTAAATTTTTTATTCATTTCTTATGTATTATATTTATTATATTTTAGAATTAAATTGATTTTCTAAATTAATAAAATAGGCGAAATTCATTAAACAAATAAAAAGTACATAATATAAATTCATAATATTACATACTTTAAAATTTCCTAATTTAAAAATCGAAAATTACATAAAATTTCTAAAATTACATTATTAAAATTCCTAATTTAAAACACGGAAATTACATAATTTAAAAATCCTAATCCTTCGGCAACATACCCAAATCCTTCTGGAGATTGTTGATCAATCTCAAATGCACGTCCAATTGTTCATATGTCATATCACTAGTATCTTTGGAATATGTCTTCGTCAACAAGTTGTACATTAGCGCTTTGTTGGCCGCCGCCATCGCCTCTGGATCCACACTGCTCGAAGCTAGCGCTTTTTCCCTTCTCTTCGCCGCCTTCGTTCCGATCGGACGGGCTTGACCCGACCTCCCCTCTGCCTCCGAGCTCGTGCCTTCGGATCATTCGCCACCACCCGTGATGTAGTTTCCGCTCGAGGTGTTCTTTGTGCGCTTCGGTGTCGATTCGAGGCCACCCGCCCACTTGTCGATGCTTCGGACCTTGTTCCAAGTGGCGGCGTACTTGAATGGTCTATCGGTGTCGTTTTGGTAGACTTGCATGGTGGCTTTTAGAATATCCACCTCGCTCGCGCCGCTTGGCCAATCCTTCACCAAGTTGTTGTAGATGCCGCAGAACTTAGAGATTTCGGAGCTAACTCGGTTGAAATAAGACTGGACCATCTTCTAAGTGCGCGTCGGGACGCCCTACGGTCGGTTGCCGTTGTATGCAGCAGCAACCCTTTCCCAAAAAACTTTGGATTTTGTTGGTTTCCGACGATGGGATCCTCGATAGTGTCGACATACACCTCGAAGATCCATTTTGTCTTCTCCGAGGTGTATGCCACTCGAACTTCGTGGCCCGACGGCTGGTCAGACAGTTGGATGTCGTCCAACTGTTGCGTGTTGATCTCATGCTGGGTGGGGAGCTCGTGGGGGTGGGTTGCGGAGTGAGCGAAGCCCGACGTGTATGCCCCGTAGGCCACATTCACGAACCAATCGCGACATTGGGGTTGGTTGTCGTCGCCGAACATTTTTGCACTTGAAAAGTAAAAGAATGTGATGAAGAAGATGCAGTTGAGAGAGAAATAGATGGAATAGGTGTTGAAAATGAAGTGGGGGAATGTGGTATTTATAGGAGTGTGTATGGATTTTTTTTTTAAAAAAGAGCCAATTTTTTCCATTGGGAAAAGAAAGATTTTTTTTAATTTTCGAATTTACGCTCATTAAAAATATATATTAAAAACGGTCAAAAAGTCACCTACTCGCAATGGGGGCAAGTGGGTGACACGCGCGCACACCATTGGCCGCGGGGGTGAGGGGCGCATGGCGGGAGGCCCACCCTCTTTCTCTCGAGCTCGCGACGCCCGTCCCGCCCGAGGCGCTGCAGCGCGGCCCGCGAGCGTCCCGTCCCGCCGAGAAGGGACGCGCCCGCCCTACTGCAGATGCCCTTATATGTTAAATGAGAGATTTCATTTGCTAAATTGCTAAATTGGAATAAAAATTTGTATGGAAAGACAAGTTGTGTGTGTGCGCGTGAGAGAGAGAGAGAGAGAGAGCATCACATTCACAGTCATAACAATCTACATCAACTGATTATTTGAAGATGATGAAAATTGGTCTCTTTCTGCTATCATGCATAAGAATCAAAAGTGTCTTAATTGTAAAATAGACCATCTACAAAAATAAATAAAAGTCGAGAAAAGGAAAACACTATTAGGGCCCTTTTGGCATGGCTTATTGGATATGTGTAAGTATGGGTCAAGTTAAATCAGTTTGTTTAGCCGAGATTTCCTAACTTGGCCTGTCGTTTGGTTGTCGATATTGGATTCCAATTTTTTTCAACATGTGGTTGGTATCAGAGATTGTGATAAGGAAGGAAACCAATAATGACCGAAATACCCTCACTTAATTTCAATAATTACACGAGCAGCCATAACGTTTATTCCCACATTATGTTTCTTGCGGCTTTTGGGAGTGGTTTGTCCTTCGGTTTTCTCTCCAGAGAGCCATCTGAGATCTAGGGTTTCCAAGTGAAATTCGCTACCACATCGAAATTTGTCTTGAAGTTCGCTCTATCACCACGTCTTCTCTCCAGTTGTGTAATGTGAAATCGTATCGGTTAGTTCCAACCAATTTCATATATTACGTTTTCCTGACATTATCTGTGTGGCGTGTTGCTCTTGCATTGGATTGCTTATACACTAGCTTCCTGAGAAATTATAAGTGAGATTTTTTAGAATTTTGTTGTTGTTAGAGGGTGTCACTGTATTTTTTGTTTTATGGTCCAATGTTGATCTCCATGGCTAATCTTTTGATACGGGGTTAATGGTGTATTGTGTCATTACATATTTGTATTGTAACATTATTTGTTCCCGTTCATCCATTTTGTATATCCCATGTATGGTAACTAGCATGTTTTTTTTTATTTAGTCGAGTTGGAACATGGCAGATAGCAAAGGTACGCGGTGTAGTGTCAACATGAGCCCTGGAACATAGGGTAACGTTGCTTAGTTCTCCATACAATAGTTTGTGTGATTTGTTCTGTTGTTCTTATAATTGTTGTAGTTGTGCTCATTTTGGTATAATCCATGTAGTGTGAAATCGGACTGGTGCAGCCTTGAAAAAGTGATAGGATTAGACGAAGCTGGTCATTGAGGGAGGATGAGATATTGTTGTCCACGTTGAATGAGCTTGTAGTTCAGGAGTGAAAGTTTGATAATGGCTTCCGTGCAGGGTACTTGAGTAAGGTCGAAGAAGCAATTTGCCGTGAGTTTCCATATACAAATTTGAAAGTAAATCCTAACATCATTTCAAAGATTGTGACCGGGAAGAAGAACTATTATTCACTGCAAGGGATCCTAAGCCGAAGCGGGGTTGGTTTCAATCTAAGGGGTGACCATATGGTTGATTACAATGTCGAACAATGGGATCAAATTATTAAGGTCTTGGTTTACTTAAATCACTGGATCTTATGCTTATTTAATATGCTCCCTCTACATTTTTCCATAACCTGACGTGCATTTCATTTTATTTTGCCGATTAAACAAGTTGATTCTAATGCCAGATCAATTCGTAATAAGTGATGGCCATATTGGGATAGTTGGAAGGAGATCTTTGGTAAAAACAGGGCTAATGGATCTTATGTCGATGATGTAATGGAATCTATAAACGATCTATGCTCAAACAAAGAATTGGGACAGAAGGGTTTGGAATCAGACATGCACATGAGTTTTGATTATTTATTGGGAGTAGAGGTTGATGTTGATAGCCAGCATGCCAATAGAAGAGAGGAAAAGCGCGACACAGGGGTAGGAAGCGCAAGGACGAAGATGGCGTGGAACGTATGTGTGCGTTGCTTAGCGTGATGCACGACGACAAAAACGCTCGATTAGAGAGTATATCTGAGCGTAGAGGCTACTAGATTGACTTAAGAAAGGCTAGGAAAGAGGTGTTCGATATTCTAGGAAAAATTCCAGGTCTCAATCTCAAAGAAAAATTCAACATATGCGATATTCTGGTTAAGGAATCAGAGCGACTCGACCTCTTCATGGTATTATCCGATGATGCAAGACCAGCCTACGTTTCACGCATACTGCTTAATAAGCAACTTAAAATGATACAGTACATTGGTTCGAGGGCTTCACTAGTGTTAGTGACTATGTGTAAGTAATTAGACTGAACTTATGTTTTTGATAGTTAGGATCGTTAAAATTTGTGGTTTTTGGGTGGCGTATGATATTATATCAAACGAGCAGGGCGCCACTGTTGTTTATGACAAACAATTTGCAAATTTATCTGTTGATGTAGTTACCTTTGACATCATTAGCCCGTTATCGAGAGAGTATGTTTTTTGTACGTACAAGTCGATTTTTTCATTGAACAAAAAGTGGATTAGTTCGTCTTTAACTAGTGAACAAGAAAAATGTTGAAATACCTTCGTTCATTCATTGCATAAAAGTACATCTAGATATTATATGACATCAATCAATAGAAAACTAACATAATCGAAAAACTAGATATAGAAATGGTTATAGTTAATGCACAACACACCAACCCACTACATAAAAAGGCCGAAATTTAATCTTACTACATAATCTCAATACCTCCAAACATTATCACTTGTGCTTGTTGCGCCACCAGTTGACAGAACTAGACGACCCAATTAGTTGGGACATGTTGCATAAGTAGTAATTCCCTGAAATTAAAAAATAGTTGGGACATGACGCTCAATTAGTTATCTCACAGTCACACAAAATTAATAGTAATAAGACAATGGTAACCTCGAGGAACTTGCAAACAATGCGGCATGTCAAGCACATCTCATAGTACACGATTATCACCAGTTGACCCTTCCCACCCGGGCAACGCATAAATGAAGCACAGTTTTGTATCGCACACCGCCAATGTATTAGTTGCTATTCGGCATTTTCTTGTTCGGTACATTGGCTTATCCACGCTGTTAACTATCACATTAATGTACGAACTATCCAAGGCCCCCAAACATCCATGTCCAACATACAAAGCAAAACTTAACTTACATAGTTCGATGCATCGTGGGGATTGAAAAACGATGTGTGAGTTGAGTGGACAAATCAATTAATTAATCACTAGTCTGTAAAAGAATTTTATAAGATACCTTGATTCACTTCCACCTAGGATCTTCTGAATGATCAGGGACGGGCTCGGGTCTCACTAAGAATAATTGGTTAAGCTTAAGAATGGCTTTTATAACTAGATAAACGTAATGTGATACGGTTTCAAATCTTATTATTCTTGTGATAGGCAATAATTCCCAGGAACATTGCGATTTTCTCTTCGACAGTAACATACCGACTGTCTACCAATCCCCCAAGTTCACGAAGTAAAATACACAATCTGCCAACATGTTCCTATCCATCCTAATATTATCTATACAGTCATAATCTGTCATCCCAACCAATCTGCTCATGTATTTGACTTGTGTAGGCATTTTACCAATCATGTCGTAAGGGCGAAATAATCAGACACGTTTATGATTCTTCCCTTTTTTTTTAACATAAAATTATAAATACAGATGGACCACATTATCTCCAACTGATACTGTCGTTGGAGCTGCTGTATTAATAAATAAATTGACGAGCGAGTACGACAATGATGCGGCATTTTCGCATAACAAGATAAAATGGTCTGCTAGAGTACTGAATGTGAAAGTGAAAGCTAATAAAAAATGATCAACACATAATAACATTACATCATTTAAGTGAGCAAACACCTTGTCGGGTTAATATCAGTTTCGATAAAAAGCACATCATCATCATCCCAATAACCATTTCAAACGTAAAATAAAAAAAAATGAGAAATCTATAGACACATAATTATTCATGTTCCTAGTACCTGAAATTTCGGCTCCCTTTGCCGACATCAACAAATTTGCTATTCTAAATCCATGGGTTAGTTGTGAACTAAAACAGACACGACATACGATCAGAAAATCATCAACCGACACAACAACACACAATTGAAAGGTTAAATGCCCAACAAGTGATTTAGGAAAAAAACAATTGTTGATAAAATAATGATATGGGTTTTATCCTAATCAAAGGCAGAAACCCACATACATTACTATTGCAAAAAGCTCCCCAAAAAAACTAAGATAGGTTACTCATAATCATCCAATTCATTATATGAGTATGCCAGAACAAATCAAAATAGACATCATTTGGGATTCAAACAAATATGAGTTGTCGTTGCGCAGACAGTTTTCGAGCATTAAGCTAAATCGATTACCGTCGTGTGAAATCCAAACTCAGCCTTTACCCTCTCGACGACTAACCAATCCGAATCGAAGTCACACCATCTTTGGAGGAGGTACTTTTGAAATTCTAAAGCGTTGGGACATATGGTCGTATTTGAATAATATTGTTCTCTTAGAAACCCTAACGAGCAAGTGATTGGGGGGAGGAGAACGGAGGGCAATGAAGGGAAAAGTTTGTTAATCTGGGTACAAAATTCGAGGCATTTACACTAACCGACCTTTCTGGACGGTTACGTAATGAGGCCTAAACCGTGTCCCAACCTTGGGCCTGCACGGGCCTGCGGGCTTCATTGATTAATAACATTGCGTATAAAACGTGCTGAATAAACCAATTTTAATCTTCTTACCTTGCCTATTCGGCCCTACCAAAAGGGCCCTTAATGTTTATAGCAAAATCAAATAAATCTATATATTTTGAAGTACAATGAAGTTCTTAATATTTGTAATTTTGAATATTCACGCACTCCTTACTATTACCATTCGAAAATTAAGTTTATCTCAAACTTTCTTCTATTCATTTAGTTTCATATATTTTTTTAAATCTCATCAAATTATTTAAACCTCTCTTTAATTTTCTAAAGAAAAAATCCATATAATTCTATGTGGTATTATATTAAACTAACCAAAATTAGTTATTTTTCTATTTATGTAATATCCTTTTCATTTTTATTTTACTTTTCATTTCTTATTATGTTAATGTTTTTCTAATCTTGATTTGGTTTTTTCTTTTATCTTTATCTTTATCTCTATACTTTTTTTATCAGTTATAGTTTTTCGTTTATGCTATAAATTATTTTTGATATATTTTATGTATGTTGCAAACCGTTTTTGTTTTCCTCATTCTTTCGAACGATACCCCATTTCCTACTTACGTCATTGATGATGGAAAATTTGTTGTCTTCGTTATCTCGCCCTTTGCCTACCACCCACCTAAGCGAATGTGTCGACTATTACTATGAAAAATTAAAATTATAAAAGTAAAGAAAAATAAACAAACTTAACAGTTGTTAATCTCTAGGATTTTGCCGTAAAACTATAATTTACATAAAAATATTGAAAAATATACTTATATTTCTATATAAATATATTATAATAATAACAAAATTATATTAAAAAATCACAAACATTTAAATAGAGCTTTAGATGATTGGATGAAAAAAATTATAAACAAGCTCTTTAGTTGAAAATTAAACAATAAAATAGAAGAAATTGTGAAATAAACTTAATTTGGAGTGGTAATAGTAATGGGAGACATGAATACTAAGAATTACAAATATTTAGGACTTCATTGTACATACAAAATACATGTCGGGTTTATTTGATACTTGGGATAAACATTAAGGGTGCTTTTGACCTCTTTTCCAATAAAACTAATCAATTTTCTTTGTGGAGTAGTACGTTTTCGATAAATACCAATCTTATTTATATTTTGGGATAAAATGCATATATGCCCTTGATGTTTATAGTGGAGAATAAAAATCCCTAAAGTAAGTTTAGATGTAAAAATGCCATTGACGTTAAATAATCGATGCAAAAATACACTTGTGTTAAAAAAACACTCACATATATATATATATATATGAATAAATATTTATTTAGTTACATATAATTCAATTTGCATCGTTTAACATTATGAAATGAGAACAAATGGTAAAATTCAATTCAAAGCTATTACCAAATCTAATTAAGGTCTGTAATTCGAATTGCACTTTGAAAGAGCTGTACCGAGTGCAGTTTGTCTCATATATAATTTGGGAATGTCGCTTAAAGACGTTTACAAATAACATACATTGAGTAACAACAGCGACTTTTCCCATTAGTTCGATCAAGAAAGCGTGAGTGAGATTCGAATCCAAGAAAACTAACTTGCACCAACTGCTCAAACTTTTTGCACTAAGTAGGAAAATATGAAGCACAATTTCACCAAACAAATCACCATTCACCTGTAATAAAAGGTATAGTTCCTACTCTTTCAATTCTTGCAATTACAATTTCTTATTCTACTCACTTCTCCATTATTTTTGCTCCATTCATGCGGCCAAGAGATGAACACCGAACAACGAGCATACGAACCTCGGATGCAATAGCCAGCAAACCCGACATCCACCTCACATGCGAGAATTTACAGGACTCGTAATTTGACTCTACATAAACAAAAAAACACGCTTATTAGCAAAAGCCACAGGCAACACCAATAACCACTTTCCTAACAAGAAACCGGAGATAAACTCATCACCAGTTGACAACATATAGAAAATTGAGTTTCTAAGTTCTCACCAGAGGTGCGCCCTTTGCAGCTCGTTCAGCTAAGTAAGAGCAGGGCTTGAAAAATCCTCCGTAAGAGTTTGACCATTCCTCCAACCGCGAGCATATATATTTGGATCCGAGAGAATCAGCCCAGAATATGAGACCTCCCCTGTTCAATAAGAAAAATTCTTTTGTAAAAACGACATGATGTACGACGAGTTCTCCCATCATCGACTGCATAAGCATACCTGTACGGAGGGAATCCCATGCCCATGACAGCAGATACGTCAAGATCAGCTGCTTTGACAGCAATGCCTTCGTCTAGCACACGACACGCCTCATTCACCACGGGGAAGAATATCATTTCCACAATATCCTTATCCGACAATTTTGTTAACTGGATGCGATTTCAACACCTCAAGTTAATCAAGGAATTGCAATACGAGAATGACGATCAAAAGTTATATAAAGAGATGAGACGGTAACCTTAGGGTCGATGGTAGCACCAGAGATCTCCCTGGCTTTCTCAATGTACTTCTTGATTTCCAGGTCAGGGTTGGCCCTGCGTTTGTCGTCATAAACATAGAAACCTTGACGAGTAGTTTCACCTAGAGTTGGTGTATTGCCAAGTACAAGGTATGTTAGGTTTAAGAATCACCAAGATTAGAATATTTTTAGGTTGAATCGAAGATTTACCTGCTCTCTTATCCTCTTGCATGAGGGGTATCAACATTGACTTGTAAGTTCTTTCCGGAAAGTTCAAGACGAACTGTCCCCCGGTAGCAATTGCCACTCCGAACCCAACAAGGTCACACAGTCTACGAGCATGTAACATAACCAATGATGTCAAAATCTTGATAGTTTTTTGCTAAAACAAAAGGCAGGGGAAGTGTTCAGCTGAAAACAAGCAACAAACTACCTGAACGGGCCCATCGGCATGCCAAATTTGGTGATTGCCTTATCGATCTTATAGATATCTGTACCACGTTCGACAAGTAGAAGAGCGGCTTGAGTGTAAGGAAAGAACATTCTGTTGACAGCAAAGCCCGTGCAATTCCCAACCACAACTGGCGTCTTCCTTATTTTCTTCCCAACATCGAGCAAGTCAACAATGACCTGAGGAGATGTCTTTGGAGTACGAACAATTTCTAAAAGTGGCATCACATGGGCAGGGCTGCAGTATATACCGAACCGGGTTTATGTCAGACATTATGTGCAGAAGGGCATAGATCAGCGATTCTAACAATTTTTACCTGAAAAAATGAGCTCCGATGATGCGATCATGAGACCTAGTCTTTTCCCCAATTAAATTCAGGTCAATGGTGGAAGTGTTGCTAGCAAGAATGCAGTGTGGAGGGCAGAATTTCTCGAGGTCCGAGAAAATTTGCTGCTTCAATGATACATTCTCAATGACAGCCTGTTACATGTCAGGGAAATGAGCAACTTCAAAAAAGTTGGCCAATAGACAGCCCAGAGTCGAAACGCACACAAGTTGATGAATATTTTTTACAATACCTCAATAACCATGTCTACGTCTCTAAAGCTTTCATAATCGAGGGAGCCTTTGAGTAAAGAAAGAGTTTTTTCAAACTTTTCTGGACTCATTTGCCCTTTCTTTACGCGACTTTTCAAATTTGCTGATAGAAATAGATACGAGTCAAAATAGATGTACGATTAACTCTGTAGAGTTGCTAATGAAACACGAGAGGTAGGCAAGTGTCACCTTTCACTCGATCAAGTCCAGCTTGTAGGAACTTATCATTGACTTCTTTCAGGATAACTTGGTAATTAGTGAGAATCAGAGCTGTCGCTATTCCGGAGCCCATCAGCCCTCCACCGAGTATAGCGACCTTCTTTACACTCCTCGGTTTCAATCCCAGATCCGAGACTCCGGGAACCTGTTAGCATCAAGAAAGTCAAAGTAAAAACCTGTACTAACATGGAAAATCACTTGAGCTTGAGAAACTTTGTTAAATGGATATGTTATGGTTCAATAATTTAACTAATAGCAATTGATTAAGAGAAAAGTATAGAATTTCGACCTTTGTGGTACCGCGCTGGGCGAAGAAAAAATGCACCAAGCTCTTGCAAGCATCCGACTCCAGGAGAGATTGGAAAGCTGTGGCTTCCTGAATTATTAACAAAATAGAGTAAGTATTTCACATATATAAAGAGATTTTGGTAATCAAAATTTAAGGAATTAAGAATTGGAGCAGAAAATGAACCTTCCAAAGTCCAGCACGAGCACCAGAAACTATACCCTCCTCGATAACATCAATGCAAACCAATGGATGCATGAGGTTGGGAGCCCGTTTACGAGTCTGAGCTCGTGCAAACTTTAGTATTTCCCTTGCTTCACCTAGAGGTTCCAACTTATCAGTCTTGTAATAACTAATAACCCATGGTCTTTTAAGCTCCAAAATATCAAGAGCCCAGCGACGAGCGGTATTCAGCAATTCATTTGGTGGAGCAATAGCATCCACAAGGCCCACATTTAAGGCCTCCTCCCCTTTTACAGGCCTTGACGTCTACGGAAGAGAGAGAACCAGATGATATGATGAAGAATAGACTCAAAGCAACATCAAAAAATTGAAAATAATTTACACATATAGTGGCAAGTTTTAAAGCTTACCAGCATCATTTCAAGAGCCTTAGCTATACCTACAAGGCGTGGAAGCGCCTGCGTTCCTGAAATACATAACAAATGTAAATAATTTTTTGATGCTGAACAGAGCTTTTTTTATTATCATTGGAACATTACAAAACGACAGACATCAATTAAACTCATATTTGTGAGAAAGCTGAAAGCCAAAAATCGATATGTATGAGATTTTCCAGTGAAATATATGCTTACCTCCAAATCCAGGAATTATACCTAGCTGCAGCTCGGGCAATCCTAACTGAGCAGTAGGTGTACATATACGTGCATGACAGGCCTGTAGCAAAGCAACAAAGAATCCTATCATCAATTTTGCCACTTTTCCTACGGACCGAAGATTAGGTGCAGAACTTACCATTGCAACTTCCAATCCTCCACCCAATGCAAGACCATCAACGGCAGCCACAAACGGTTTCCTTGCAGCTGATACAAAATTGTTTAAGCAATAATAAATTCACCGCATAAACAGAAGAAAAATTTATCCTGTATGATGCAAAGATTATTCGGGCATTAAAGGAGATGTCTTAATATACCTGCAACAACATCACTTAGAATCTCCAGTGACACAAAACCAGGTTTTGGAGGTTGGACTGTGATTAGAAAGCGAACAAGCTCATATGAGATACTTAGTCAACACAGAAGATCAAAAATAAGATACAAACAGCCACACTTACTGCTATGATTCTGGATTTTTGTAAATGCACTGATATCAAAACCACCCGAAAACTTCCCTTTTGCACCTGCTCAGAACATGAAAAGAATCACCCTAATACAACAGCTATCCTCGGTGTTTAACATGAAGAGCAGTATATGAAATTTACATACCTGTGATAACAACTGCCTTCACATCCTGTCTGCTCAGTGCCTGCTCGCAGGTGTCTTTTAAACTGTACAACACTAAAGGCAGAATAGAGAGGAGAAGTAAGCATTGATCAATGGGCTGAAAAGAATTTCATTTAGTACTACGGCTCTAGGTAAAGATTTCGAATGAATCAATTCTGGTCCTTGTCTAACAAGTTCGAGGAACCAGGAAACAAGTTGTCAGTATAAGCACCAAACAATTATGATCTGGTTCATGTCACCATACTAAACTGAGCACATTTGCACCATCCCTAAAGTTACAGAAACATATCCTTATTCTATACAGCTACCTCTTCGGGTTCAGTCTGTGATTTACTTAAGTTTACTTCACACTAAACAAACTTATGCTGTGTCATTATCTTGGTACCTGAAGATAAAACTGTCAAAACTCTATCAACTGATCCATGGTTATGAAGAAATTGTTTTCCGAGGAAAATAGATGCATAAAGATAATTACTCCCTCCGTCCACGAAAAATTTGCATTTTTTTCCTTTTCAGTCCGTCCACAAAAATTTGTCACTTTCCATCCATTTATACTAATAGAGTCCACACAACTCACAATATCCACCACACATTTAAAGTGGGTCCACTCAACTCACAATATCCACCACACCACCAACTATTTTGTTAAAACCCATACGTCAACAATGGGCAAAAAAATTTGTGGACGGAGGGAGTAAAATGTAGACACATTTATTATGTAATATATATGTTTATCTCTCAGTTCAGAGTATCTACCAGGAGGCGGAGGCTCCAATCTTAGACGCATTTCCCTTCCCGGCAGATCCTCACTTGAAATAGACGGCTAAATTAACAGATTACCCAATATTTACTCTTACATAGGTCCTTATTCGAGAAATTAGTGCAACCAGCACAGCACTTGACCTCTCTCTCAAACTTAGCCCAAAAAAAGCATCTATATCATTAACTGATAATGACAAGACTAAATCCTACGAAGAAAACGCACTTGAATGAGAGAAGCCATATCAACCAGACCAAGAAAAAAGAAAAACTTTGAAATCTCCTAGAAGTTCAACCAACATATCTGCACTGAGATCACTATTGTATCTGAAACCGTCCTTAACTAGACACCAAAATCTGTGTTAATAAATTATCAGGCTTTTTGGTAAAAGCTAAAATTCGCCACATGAAACAAACCCCTACAATGAGTTATCAATTCAAAGTCAATTTACAGAAAACTAAACCCTCATCCAGATACGTCAAAAAACCATAAATAGCTAAATTCATTTCATAGCACTATTCACTAGGGGGGAAAACATCAAAGAAAAATGAAAATCATGAATGTAAGAAGATCTAAATTCTTGATAATCCGGGAAATTTTCAGAGCGATCATACCATCAAATGAAAGAGAGTTGACGGGCGGATTGATGATGGTGATGATGGCAACCCCATCAGCTCCCACATCAAGAGTCGTTCTTCCACTCGAGCTGCTCATTTTGTTTATTCTTTCTAATTATTGAATGTTTCTTCAATTCTATGAAATGTTTGTTGCTAGAGAAATATGGGAGCTTTTGTGAGGTAATGTCCAAGGGTATTTATTGTACCAAGAAACAAGCGAGATTGAGGTGTCGTCTCCGAGAGTGTGAACAGAGTGACGTTGGAGTGCGGTTTTGGATTGTGAACCAACATACAGATAAGCTTTCTATCAATATTTTACGGACCTAACATATCAAATAGTATTTTTATGGATCAATTATTTTATTTTATTTTATTAGATAAAATTGATGATACAATTCAAATGACTTTATCAATTAAATATTAATTTATAAATATTTTTTTATATAATTTTTCATTTCATAAAATTGTCAATGTCAATGTGAGATAAAAAGAAAAAATAAGAAATATATATATATATATATAGAGAGATTCATTCAAATAAGAACTTAATCTTAATGCAGAACTAAGACCTAATATAGGCCGTTAGATTATAAAATCAGACCGTTAGAATAATGCCACGTGGC
>JAYDZE010406910.1:0-16835 GCA_034509125.1 Monilaria moniliformis | reverse complement strand
TCTTTATAAAAAACTGCATTTCTTTAAAATTAATTAATCTTAATTTAAACTTAATTAACTGCTTAATTGTGAATTATTCAGATCAATGAAGTAATTCATTTACTTAGGACCCCCACCCCCCACACCCACCCCACGTCCAATTCCTGCCCATTATCGCCGAGTGCCGACTGCCGACTGCCTTCCCCTTCGTTGTAGCCCCTGCCCCCCGTCACCACAACAGCCGCCACAAACCTTCACCGCAACCTTCACCACCACCAAAGACAATACACACACCACACTGCCACATAACTCAACCAAACCGAGAAAACGCACACACAGATTCGAAAGTTAAACTAAATTTGAAGAATTGGCTCAGATTTGCCCAATAATCATCACAACCAAAGTTTAACCCAGAAATTGAAAACAAATTACAAACACAATCGACTCCGGCGAGGGTGTAAGACAGGGGTACCCGGAAGTGGCTTAGACCTCAATCAAACCGAACCTAGAGAGCGAGTCACCACCGTGGCTGCCAACCCAGTTGCACAGATATTGCCGTCTGGGTTCGCCCCACCAACCGCCGGCGACTGACCCTCTCCTTCCATCAAATCGAAGCCAAGCTTCGAACAGAATCGCCAGTCATCACAGTCAGGCGTCAACCCCCAAAATCGAAGCCCACAGTTTACGAACGACTAAAATCAAAGCCCACAGACAAAGAACAGCCAACTGCCAGGAACCATGCACAAATCATTCGCCCTCACCAATTAATGGAAGACACAAATCTGAGTCTTCATCCTCGCCAAGAAATCGAGGGCGCATGTTCGTCGGATCAAGAAATCGAGGGAGAGGTCGGATCTGAAATCTAAACCCTAAAAGACATCGGAGAAACGACGGCCATGGCGGCGGGCGCACAGCCACCACTACCGCCGCTCGTCGCGCCTCGAGAGGGAGAGAGAGATGGAGAAGTTCCATCGGCAGAGTGAGACAGAGTAGAGAGAGAGAGAGATGCGGCAGAAATCTCCAAAGTAGAGAGAGATGCGGCAGAAAGAGACAAAGTAGAGAGAAAGGGGGCTAAAGCTGGAAAGCTGGACAAAACAGTGCATAATCGCACCATTTTTGGTGCGATTAGGTATCAGTGGGGGAAGAACGAAACGACAGCGTTTAAGGGCTTCTGGGACCGGGCCGAGATAAGTTATCTTGGCCCGACGGGCCGAAATTAAAACATATATGTTCTACCAAACATGTTGTGTATACTGTTGGGCTCAGATAATTTATCTTATCTGGCCTTATCATTGTTATCAAACAGGGGTTAAATGTAGAACAAAAAGTTAGCTTTCCTCTGCTTCTTTCAAATCAGGGTTCTTCCTTCCAGATCTACAACTTTATTAAATTGAAGCGCACCTTCATGTAATTGATTGACTTTTAGTCGCCTTTTTTTCCTTTTTCTTTCTTGAGTCAAAAGAAGTGAGTAGCCATGGGATTCCTTTATATATAATCACCATTTCCACTAGACTAGATAAGACACTATAATTTCTTCCTCCATGAATAATCATTTCATTTCTATCTTCATTTTATTGCAACCCATAGGTATCACAATTATTGCCTATATGTGAATATCACATAATAAATTCTTTAGATCCGTCTTAATCAGTCTGTCAATAAAAATGTAATCGGAATTTGGATTCTCCTTTAATGAGATTGATTTTTGTAAAAGGCATCCGAAAATGAAAGTGTATCTTTTCAAAATGACAGTAGATATGGAAAAGGATTTCGGAAATGTGGTTAGCCACTTTTGAATTAATTGAAAATAAAGACATCTTTATCAAAGTAATCCCATAAGCAAATTCTAACTTTTCCATTCAAAGAAAATAAATAAATAAATAAGGTACAGATTCATGTAATTTAGAGTAAGTGGGGATTCGAGTTGCAGGCATAAGGAAGAGCATTACAATTTACAATAATAAGCATAACATTGGGATTATCAGGATCTATTTGCATAATTGGTTTGGGACCAAAATACAAAGTTACACGTGAAATTGGGAAGAGAAGCAACACTGCAAAAAAGTTTGAGCGATCAAATATTTGTGTATTAACAAGGTTCCTACTATAACCTTTTTTTTTAATTATTATCAAACTTTTATCTTTATTGAAAGCAAGCACCTAATTCTTATTTTCTAGACCTTAGCTGACGTATCAAATATGAATCAATACTTTAAAAATTAAAGATAGTTCTATTTAACTTTCATAATTATTTTTAAAATGACTTCTTCGTTAAGATTGAAACAAAGACGAGTACTATTACTCCTTTTATGTTTAATTAGTTCATACACATAATATTTATCCATTTCTTTAAAAATGGATCAACCAATCAAATTAGTTACTCAATATATTGATAACCAATTCGACATTCGCTTTTTGAATCTTAAAACATTTACTTAATTAAACTTTGTTGGAGTTTTGTGATTTATATTTTATGGGTCATGATTTTGAGACATAATGTATTTCCCATAACAGAGTTTAATTAGTGATTTTGTATAATTTTCTATGTTTGATTAACTGTCAAATTTATGGTATTTTGTATGTAGACTTTCTTGTTATCTAAAGTTTGATTTTTTAATTTGAAAAAAGAAATCTAATCTATTTCATAGTTAATTCGATTAATCATCATAATTATGGAAATAATTAATTTCAAGCATTTCAGATGCGTCATTACTCATTAAAAGAAAATAAAATCAAATTTGATCACATTTTGAGAAGTGTTGCAAATAAAAATAAATACCTTTCAATCTTATCAATCCCATATTGGATTTTTGAACTAGTGTTGAATATGATTATAAGTTGTAATTATATTGATAGCTAAACCTCTTATATATGTTATGTATCAAGATTTAATTAGATATAATGTTTATCATAGTTGAAAATTAAAATAGTTAAGTACCTAAAAGAGAACACGAGTGTGCTTAATATGACTGGAGCACATATATAATTAAAGTTTCTTGATGATTTTCTTTAAAACTAACTCAACTTTAGATATTTATAAATACTACTATATATACATATCATACCATACTTATTTAATTTTTTTTTTTTTGGCTACATTTGTTAAACGGCTAATCTCAATTGACCCACACAACCAAACCTATTATTGTAAGACAACTTTTAGCATGAAAAATACTTATGTATACGTGTATGAGTGCTACTTACTATTTCGTATAGTTGAATCTTGAAAGGACTAGCTCTTTATTCATATCATCAAATCATGAAGAATAATTTTGTATTTAGTTACGCAGATTAATCATGTCGTGTACAATTGTATTTGTACCATATATACTTCTTAAATAATCTAAACAATCAAATGAATATATATATAATTAGAAAAACAATTTATGTACAAAGTGACATCTCCAATCTATGTAGCAACTAACCCTCTCAAGCAACTAACTGAATGATAAAATCAAGCCAACCTTAAAAATCTCAAAACATAAAATATAATTATAGGGAAAAAATAAGAGTATTATGATATAAAAATATTATGTCAACAAACTATTTTCCATATATTATAACAAAAAAAAGAAGAAGAGAAAAACGTCTCTGAGCTTGAGATAAAAATCGAAACAATTTTGAAAGTGATTCATTTAATTTCACCATTTATATTCCTAAGAATTACAAGACAAGAAATAAAGAAATATTGAGAGAGAGAGGAACAAAAAAGGCGAATTAAAAAGGCGGGAGATTCAGTGTCCCATTTTTTGTATCTCATTTTAAGTACCATTTTTGTTTTTTCTGTACTTTCAATATTGTATGCTTGTTTAAATTTTATACTTATTAACAATAGTTTACTGTACCAACTTATGATATATAATTATTTTTTAGAATTTTTGTCTCTTTATTAGATAAAAGTTGATTATTACAGTCGTTGATAAATTTTAGAATTAGAACATATAATTTTCTGACATTTTAATTTTTTTAAAATAAATATTAATAATGATATATTATATTATATTAATTTTTTTCTATAATAAATATTTTTAAAATAATTAATTAAAGTGTGAGACACAATAAATGATACTCCATCCGTCCACCAAAAATAATCTCATTTTTCCATTTTGGTCCCTCCACAAAAAATAGTCCCATTCCATTTATAGAAACTTTCTCACAATATAATACCCCTAAACATCAATTTATTTACAACTTATACCACTAGGACCCACCACTTTTTATCTCTTCAACCATTTTTTCTTCCTCTCTTTCCTACTTTATCAATTATTTTTTCTCTCTCCAATCACTTTTTCTCTCTATCTCTCTTACTTTATCAATTGTGTATTAAAATCTGTGCCGTCCACCAATTAGACTATTTTTGGTGGATGGAGGGAGTATATAAAATGTAGGACATTGGATTTCATCTGTAAAAAAAGAGAGAGGAAGCAAGAAGATGAAGTGAATGTGGAAACAAGTTTGGCCAAAACCCAAAGCCGTAGCTATTTGTCCGTTGACTTGGAAATCTAATGACTTCATTGACTCGTTAAAAATACAACAGCTGTAATTTGGCATTGCACTAATGTTTATTGAATGGTAAAAATAACGACGGCCATATTAACTCTTAAGACATGAAAAAAAAGAGGAAGAAAGTGGGGAGGAAAAAGAGCAAGTGGATTTCATGTTAGTTAATGAAATTAATGAAAAGAAACTTTTGGGCTTTATCCCTTTGCCTTTAATCTTTCTCTTATGCTCCCACTTTGCACTCAACATATCTGGCCCGGGACCCACTTCCCTGGTTTTCAAACTAAACAAGATCATGACGTGGACAAAGAGTCGAGCATAAACTTTTTCACTTAACCCCACTTCTAACTGGCTACTGCATCATTTCATTTATTTTTATAGATGATACGACTCACGAGTATATTCTATTCAACTAATATATATAAATGGTAGTGCGAGTGAGTTCATACTTGACAACTCAATAATCGCTATCATATATACGTTTAGAAATTAGAAGCCCCCTAAATACTTGTTCATCACACCAAATTACCTCTATAATCAAATTTGATATTTTCTCTCTCTCTCTCTCTCTGTGTCGTTGGTATGGCAGAGGTCCAGGAAAGAAACATATCGGGGATCAAGCTGTTCGGCACAACGATTCCAATCATTAAGGAAAGATCAGAAACGAACGATGATCGAGAATCAACGAAAGCGGAAGACCAGACGGCTGAGAAGAGGCCGGACAAGATCATCCCGTGTCCGAGGTGCAAAAGCATGGAGACCAAGTTTTGTTACTTCAACAACTACAATGTTAATCAGCCCCGACACTTCTGTCGGGGCTGCCAGAGGTACTGGACCGCCGGCGGGGCCCTTCGCAATGTGCCCATCGGCGCAGGCCGCCGGAAAAATAAGCCGGCGACGGCGGAGGGCTGCTTCTTTGATGCGCCGCAGCTGGACTTCCACGGCGGTCTTGAGGCGGCGAAGAGGAGAAGATGCGATCCCAATAGTCAAAGTCGCTGAAATATCCGCCTTCTTGTAATTGTAGTTCAAGGATAAATTTATCGTAAAAAAAGAGAGAAAAGAAAGAAAAAAAAAAAGGAAATAGAAAATGATCTGTTTTGTTTTCTACGTTTCTTGTTGTACATATACACCTTGTAGTAATTGATCTTTTAAAATTTCGTATATGATTTGACTAAAATATACCGTTGAAAATACGAGTAAAACGCGTAGACAAACAAGCAATTTATATAAAAATATATGAAGATGAATTGGTCTAGTAAGTTACATGGGTCCCGCCTGATAATTTACGAACCAATGATTTTCTTTTGTGGTTTATTTAAAACTGGCCTCCTACGCAGGGACGCGGCCAAGCTATAGCACAATCAGGCTAGCATCCGAGCAATTTTTTTAATTATTATACTCAAGTTGTATTTTATATTTATGTCAATTTTTTATATATAAATTGTAATTCACTTATCCAAAACTTATTTATAAATACAAAATGTAATTTTTTCCATTCATTTTTTAAAATCCTAGCTCCGTCCTCGAATACGTAGAAATGAGTGGTTGGGAATCGGAACTATATATAACTGAGGTTATGCAAATTAATGCAGCAAAAAGTTGGTAGTTAGGCAGGAAACCACAAACAACACGATGCATGATTGCTAATTATATCGGACTGACAAGTCTTCCATTATTTTATTTTCTCCGCATATGCATCGGATTATGGTTTTGTGAACATTAATTTTAATTATATGTATATAGGGGAAAACTAGAATGATATTCTATTGTTATCATACGCATGTGCATATTTTGGAAATACTACAATTACAAAAAAACTTACTACAAAAGACCAAAAAGTTAGGTACTATACACCGTTTGAAAACGATATTGTCTGCTTTCTTATAATCACTTTGGTAACGGCGATAGTTTTCACAATATTTGCAATATCTAAGCTAAACGGAAAGAACTTGGCTGTAAAGAAGCATATAGAATTATTGTGTACTACTAAGTACACAATATAAGGTGTTAAGATATAAAATCTGGAAGTGGGATGTGATACAAAATTTGTTGAATTCAACCAATTATGAAACCATTTTTTCTGCATTCTCTCTACCATTTTCTTTCATAATGTTTTGATTTATTCTTTCTCCGACAAATAAACAAGGATCAAATAGATAAAAATGTAATGCGCTTGTAATCAGTTTTGGGGATCGGATTATCCAAAACAACTATCTCATATTTTCATCAAAGATCACAAATTCTCAATGGCAGAAGCACGTATTTCAATTTTGGCAAAGAAGGAAAGAAGTAAGGATTGGTGGTTAGGCGGTGCTGCACACCACTGAACGAGAAAAAAATGTGAATTGCTTTTGTTTTGTTTGCTTACCAAAGGTTTTCAGTGAAGAAGACAACAAAAAATTATGTTCAACAAAGTGCCGCGAGGGGCATTTAAGTTGCGGCTGGGGAAGAAGACTCTGTGGTCAAGGGACGCTGCGGCGGAGGAAAAATTGTGGCTATTTCTTTGTTTATACTTTGCCCTGGGATATAACGATAAATCTGTAAATTCATTAATATTTTTATTATTATGTTAAAGAAGAAACTACTAGAATTTGTAGCTAGCCTTTAAAAAGAGCTAACTTTTCGACAATAAGCTCATGCCATTTATTTTTAAAATATTATTACATCCCTTTCATAAAAAAATAAAAGAAATATAAGTATATTATTATGATTGAAATAGTATAGTTTATTAAACACTAGTATGCACAACGGCACGATATACAGACGCGACATTTAAAATTCTATAACGTTTATACAATTTAATGATAATTATAATTATCAAATAATTTAAATGTTTTATAAATAATATTAAGATAAAATAAAGTAAAATTATATTTAATTGTTAATAATATTTAGATATTCTATTTATATGTTTTATGTTTATGTGACTCACTGACTCTAATAGCTTTTATGATAAATATGTACTTTCAAAATTTTCATAATGCATATAATATATTTGAGCTATTCGTGTATTTTTTCTATTTTCTCATTTTTTATTTTTTATAAGAATCATTTCCAAGAGCATCGGCGGCAGCGTGAGCCCTATGTCCAAAAGGGACGTATGCAGGACATGTTGCGGAGGCCGGGGCGGGACAGACGACTCTCAGCAAAGGGAAAGAGGGTGAGCTGGCTCGCTACTCGCCTTCCTCTTCTCCTCCAATCACAGCTCACGGTACTGCCCACTGGCTATACGTGCAAGTGGGCATTATTTGTGCCAGATTTTTATATTTATTTCATTTTCTTTTTATTTTTAGATATATATAATGTTGATTTAGTTACAAAATCAAAGTCTAGTCTAGTGGAAATGAGTGTTTTGAAAGCAAAAGGTTATAGGTTTGAAACCTAGCCATACCATTTTTTCATTTTCGCCTTTTTTTTGTTTTTTTGTTTTTTCTGTATATTTTCGTTTTTTCATTCTTTTTTGTGCTTTTTTTTTCTCTTTTTTGGGTTTTTCTTTTTTTTGAAATGTTATATTCAACGTATGAATTTAATTAGTATATGAATTTAACTAGGATATGAACTTAAAATTTAAATGAAGTTGATTGAATTTAAATATTTTATTAAATTTAATTCACATGCAAATTTAATTAAATTTAATGAATTTAATTACGATATATAAATATACACAATATAAAATTATATGTGATTTTAGGATTTTAATTATGTATTGTTTTGATAAAATTCATATTTTAATTAAATCAAATTCAATTTAATTAGAATACATAATAAATATATGAAATAAGAAATAAAAAAATTAAGAGATTAGACCCATGAATAATGGAAATGAAGCGATGGTGAAAGAATAGAGTTGTGGGTGTTAATTTTTGAGTAAGAAATGCAATAAAAAGTAGTATGAGACCCATAAATAGTTGAAAGGAGGGATAGTGATTGACAGAATTGGGGATGCCCTAATATTTCTTATTATTTGATGGAAACCTTTGCCTTTGTTCCTGAAATTATAGAATAAACATATCATTCATGTTGAAGAGGATAAGTAAAAAAATATGGTTATCAAAATATATATTAAAATAATTGAGTCAATCATGTATAAAATTATTTTTTCAAGATTAACCCATCACATAACTATGTCTTCTTACAATATATGCTTATTTTTTCAAGATTAACCCATCTCTCGCTATCTCTCTAAATATTATTTTCTCAGGCGGCGGTGTGGTTCATTTTCTCTCGAATGGGGAAGAAGTACAACTCTTTCTCTTTAATTTTGTATTTCCCTATTAAAATACTTGTTTTTTAGAAGTAGTCGTGATGTATGGTGAATCTGGCACACTTGGTACAAACTGAGACTGTTCGTGCCACTCACCATGCGTACTATTCTTTTACACCTGGTACACCTGGTAAGAATGATTTGTATTTGTACCTATAGCTCCATAACTTTACGTATGACAACTTGTATAAATACTTGTCGTTCATACTAGGCATTCCAGGTCGCTGCGTGTCACGGCTGGTACAAATAATCCATTTTAGTACCAGATTTACTTATTGATCCACTGCTTGATGCATATGAACACAGTTGCTGTAATTATTGTCCATGGAGGGATATAAAATAACAACATATACGATGGTGGACGAATGGAGTATATTCCTACAACGTCGAGTAGTATAACATATGCAAATTTATTGAGTAAAATTGAATTGCGTTTAATAAATGATAAGAGTATATATATTTATGAGATAGATGCATCAGTTCATTCCCCGGTTAGTTCAGAATAATTAATATGTATATAACATTTTTAATTTTTTTTAACGCAATATAAATAGTATCAAAAGTGTGCTTGTGATATATGTGTGTGTGTGTGTGTTTAACGGTTACGAAACAATTACCTATATATGTGTGTGCGCGCGCGTGTGTGATTTACTGTTATGTTGGAATCGAGGCGCGAACATTTTCTTTAGAATAGACAAACATTTCGGATATGTTTATTTTAATTATATAATAAAAATATTTTTCTTTTCCTCTACATAATATCAAATAAATCGTCTCAATACAACAAAAATACTTCAAATGCACTATTTTAAAATGAACTTATAGATTTATACTTCAAGTGCAATTCAATTAATTAAATACTCTAATTTCAAACTAATAAATTAGAGGCTTGATGCCGAAATTATTATTGATATTTTTTTGAAGAAAAAACCTTAATTTTATATTTATTACGTATATAATATTTACTGTGTATCGCATTAAAGATAAATCTAGTTCATTATAATTATGTACTATGTATTATAAATAATAAAAATATGGAGTATCGCGAGAGTGGATGTTGAGATAGAAAACTGAGGGTAAGTTCCTTCTTTTTCAACTGAAAATAGGAAAGTTCATTATTCTTCAATTCGCAATAAGATTAGCTGCGAAAATTAGTTGTGCGCCTCGAACCACCAGTTGTACGATCGATTTATCTTTGAAAGCACCTGATTAGGCAGTCATAACATCAATTGGGGGCCGGCACAGGTGTATTCTCCTTTCTTTCTTGGAGCTTTCTGTATCCAACAAATAATACTTGTTTTTTTTTTTGGAGTTTTCTGTTCCGAACAAACAATTCGATTGACATTTTGGTGGCATTGTAATAAAAATCCTTGTTTTTTGGGTTCGTGTTCAAATATCAGACATTAGATGATGAAGTTCTGTATCGATCTCTCATTATTTATCTTTTTTTAAGCGACTCGTCTGAGAGATAGAGAGAGAGCGAGAATGAATAGAATCTCGACTAATGCGGCGGAGTACGGGTGGAGCGTGCTTATGACGCGTCGCATCTGAGAAGGATGAGACCAAGTACTGGAGCCCGGCGCTGACGTGGCTGTATTATCGGCTAGAATCTGCTGATTTTATTAATTTATTATTTGCGAGTATAAATAATACAGAGTGGGGACAGATGGCGGCCTCTCCACCTTTGTTTTACTCTTGCTCTCCTCGAATCATCAGCCACCGGTATACGAATTCGGTTAACCACCACAATCCGCCGTCGTCTCCTTCTAGCTCTTGCTCCCCTTCCCCTTATTCTTCTTACTCTACTTTCTCGTCTCATCGCCTAGGGCGTTATTGGAATTACATTACTTTCTCCGGTAGCCTCTCTCTCTATCTCTCTCTCTCTCTCTCAAATACTGTAATGTGTGGACGAGGTTTTGCTGTCAGGGTTTTCACTATTTTGTGATTTACAGGCAATGGAATTGTGGAATTTCTGGAGTTTCGTGATTGGCGTGTGGTTTTTTACTGTAAAAACCTAGTTCCTATTTCTCTTTTAATTTGATTGTGAAATGTGTTCATCTTTGTGGAATCAAGATCACGAATTGTGTGAAAAATATGCACTTTATAATTATGATTTTGAAGTTTATGCTCTTGTTAGCCTGATGTTTCCAAACTGAAATTTTAAATTCTAATTCCATAATCGGCCAATGATTGGGGTCACTCCATTATCAAAGATCATGGAACATATGAGTGTAAGATATCCCTGCCTCTTAATCATTTCAAGATTGATTACTGAGATTGGTGCTTAGTTATGCACTGATTGTTTCTGTGTATCTACTTTGTGAGTCAATCATGCTTCTTAGCTTAAACTTCATGTGCTAGCCTACTGTAATGATACAATGCAATGAAAATACCAAGTATATGTATGGTCTAATGAGCAAGGTACATTCATTGATGCCTCCATGTCAATGTATTCAATTATACAGCATCTTACTAACTGATAGCAAATACGCTTCAATTTCACTCTGTTGGTTTTCATCTTGCAGGCTTAAAAGTTATCTGGAAGCACCACAGCCTTAAGGCTCAAGCAATGAGTACTACTCAAGGAGATCTTTCACCTCCAACGCCCATGATAAATTTGGAGTACAAACCCGATCATCTTCTTGTTCTTGTTCATGGCATCATGGGGAGGTATATTGATTATTGTACAGATTAAGTAAATAAGGATTTTGCAATCTTGAGAATGTAAAGTAGGTATTGAATCTAATACTGCATTAAGTTGCACATGATTTTTATGCTGATGTGTCAAGAGTTGAGTTTTGCTGATGTTTCCAAGTATTGCAGCCCCAGCGATTGGACGTATTGTGAAGCAGAGTTGAAGAGGCGATTAGGGAAAAAATTCTTGATCTATGGTATGTTTTCTTTTCTAATTGTTTTACATATAAGGTCCACTTGACTAACATGAACTTCAGTCCAATTTTAAGGTTTGTATAATATCATGTTGTATATTATTGACATGGGGATGAAACTGTTTTGGAATGAAGAAAATGTTTGGGGTAGCATTGCCACATTGTCATACCACTGATGATGCAGCAATATGCTATTTGGACTAAGTCCGAGAAGGTGGCCTTTGTGAGGGTTTTGGGGTTGAGTACGGTCTACTAAATCCTTGTCAGGTCTGACGCACATGTGAGATCCCTGCCCACAGTATTCTGTAGTCTATCTAATTAGTTGAGGAGGGAAGGTCAAAGAAAAATCAGTTGGTCTCCTTAAATTCATTATTATCCCTCTTTGCTCTATGATTAACCCTTTCTAACCCTTCATTCTTTCTTTCTTTCTTTCCCCCACTTTCTTCCTCAGCTTTTACACGTGCTCTTTTTTACATTGGGACTATTTGTAAAAAGGAGAATATATGTTCCGTCCTGTATGTGGCATTGCTAAAGTTTTTTGATTACACGTGCTCAATCCCATCCTTTTTGCATTATTCAACACATCGAGGAGGGGGTATATTAGAATTTTACAATTGGGATAGATTATCCCTTATTGAGAACAATGTGTGGCCATATATTAGAATTTGAGCCAATTCAACTGTTAAGAGTGCTTACTTTTTATGAATAATGGGGATATAGATATAGACGCTCTTTTCTTGGAGGACAACTAGAGATTTTATATGCAAAAGATGTTTGCATGTTCTGCAAAACAAAGCATCTGTTCGGTCCTTGAAAATGCATGCAAAAGCGTGCCAATGTTTGATGAATTTGAACCGATGAGTTCTCATTTTAGGGTAATCTTTCAGCTGTACTGTAACTCATTTAAGATGTTTACCTCCTTTCTATTGCAGCGAGTTCTTGTAATATGTACACCAAGACTTTCACGGGCATTAATGATGCTGGTAGACGACTGGCTGATGAAGTAAGTTCTTTGGGTTATGGGCTTGTACACATTTCTTTAATACTAGTGTGCTTAGGCTGTGAACCACATCCATATGCCTGGGCCAGAGAAGTCCTACTACTCATTATGAAGAGTAGTGTCTGAATTGACAATTGAAGTGTTTCTCCTTTCCACCTTTTCTTTTTTGGAACAGGTCATGGAGGTCGTGAAGATGGCAGATAGCTTAACAAAGATTTCCTTTTTAGCCCATTCACTTGGTGGATTGATTGCAAGATATGCAATTGGTGTCTTGTACACGCCTAATGTTTTTTCTGATTATCCTGATGATACGGCTACAAACTCCAAACCCTCATCTCCTTCAAATGGTGGTTTGATTGCTGGCCTAGAAGCAATTAATTTTATTACCCTGGCAACACCTCATCTTGGAGTAAGAGGAAAAAAACAGGTATATTTTGCTGACGGCAAGATTAACTTGTAATTATTTATCTTGTTGGTGTTAATTTAAAACAAATGGCTTATTTTTTAGAACCAATCTTGTGTTACAGAATATTATACTATTAGCTTATAATTGTCACTTATAGTCACGTGGGATCTGACCTCCAGACAGTCAATTTTCTTCAATAATTCAGCTTCCATTTCTCTTGGGTGTGCCTTTCTTGGAGAAAATTGCTCCGCCGATTGCGCCTATTTTTACTGGGCAAACTGGCAGTCAGCTCTTTCTCACTGATGGAGAGGCCGATAAACCTCCTCTCTTATTACGAATGGCCTCAGACTGCGGCGAAGGAAAATTTCTGTGAGGAAACTTAACTTGTTGCCATGCTCTTTTGTTAACTTTTATCTGGTGTCAGACTTTTAGGCTTATTTTTCTGAGTTATATTGCAGGTCCTCACTCGGTGCTTTCAGATGTCGGGTTCTTTATGCAAACGTCTCTTATGACCGTATCCTGATTTCAATTACTAGGAAAATGGTATTTTTTCTGTTGCATTGATTACTCAGATTCTTAACGATGTCCAGATATGGTAGGTTGGCGCACATCCTCCATTAGAAGAGAAGAAGAACTTGTGAAAGTAATTTGACATTTCCTAGTTGTGTATAAATATATTGATCAGTCAGATTTCTAATTTTGTCACTGGCAGCCTACAAATGGGTCACTGGATGGCTACGAACACATTGTTAACGTGGAGTATTGCCCACCAGTTTTGTCCAAGAGCCTGAATTTCCCTTCGGAGGCAGCTGAAGCGAAGGAGGCTGCTCAAAATGATCCGAGCACACAGAACACCGTAGAATATCATGAGATTATGGAAGGTACAATACCAATTATGAGTGAAGATGCCTAGACTATTAAGACGTATAACCATTAAGCTGTTTGGGAACTGAAAGTTGTCTGTTTCAGATGAAATGGTACGTGGATTACAACAATTGGGATGGATGAAAGTTGATGTTAGCTTTCACTCGGTATTCTGGCCGTTCTTTGCACACTACAATATTCAGGTAAAGTAAACTTCAAACTTCTCATACATCATCGCACGGCATATGGCAACGATAGTCCTTCAATTTATATCTTGATTGTAATAAACAGGTGAAAAACGAAAGGTTTCATAACGCTGGAGCTGGAGTGGTGGCGCATGTTGCCGACACCATAAAACAACAAGACTCTTCACCATGTATAAGTGTTAGTCGTTGTAAGCTGACAACATGATGGAAAATTCCAGTTTCCTCATAAATTATATTGCTCTTTTCCCCTCAATGTGTATCAGCATTCTCAGGATAACAATTTTTTATTGATATATGATGTTATATTTTTCATCCACCAATCAAATGGGAGAAAGTTTGGTTCCACATGATGTTGATTTTGGTATTTGAGGTTGCTATATCTGCTATTAACAATGTTTTGCAGTCCAAAATAGAAGCGTTAAGTACAGAAACTGCATTCAAAAGTGTTGCTTTATCTTTCATTTAATCACATTACAGAGCAACCAGTGGCGTTTTCGTCACTAAAAATGTCCACGGTGCGATTGTCAAGGATATCCGACACGGGTGGCTGCTGGTAGTAGCCGTGGTCATGGCCGTTGTAACCATGCTTACGGTAGTTGTAGGTGGAGGTCGTCTCAGCTGTGAAATAATTCGCTGGGGTGCTGTAGCCGGAGGAATAGGCGTAGTTGGCCGGGCGCCCGGAGTAGTGGCTGTAGTAGGCGTGGTACTCCGGGTTGTATGGAAACGGCCATAGCTCCGCCGTCCGGCCAGTCTTTCGTACGGTTTTCAGAACCTTTTTCTGATCCGCCCACCCTGTCACCGTCACCTTTTGCATGTTCATATTTACGTCTATGTCGTCCACACCTGATTAAGTTATTAGTTTATGATGATTCTGAATTCAATAAAGAATCAACTAAAATGGACGAATCAAAATAAAGGAATTGGAATTAGAGGATTTGTACCATCTAATTTTGAAAGGGCTTTCGTTATTTTTCTTTCACATCCGGGACAATCCATGTGCACTCTCATCTCCACAATCTGAAAAGACAATATTCATCTAAGATACATATAAAATAATATTCTGATAATCTAATAATTTCGACCATTGATAGATTTGTCCCGATAGTATATATTATGATAATTATCAGATAACACAATAATAAAACATAAAAGTTGGAAATAGTAAGCCTTCGTCAATTAATTTGGGTCTTCCCATAAAGTTTTAATTATATAAATTTTGTGATAAACATAATCGACTCTAATAGGGATCCGTATTTCTTTTGATTAAAAAAGTCAAAATATTTTGTTTTAATCGATGTAAATTACCAAATTCAATTACATGAAAATCGATTTTTCAAATATCGAATTCGATGTAAAAGTGTCCACTCAGAATTTTTGCTGCCTTGGCGCCGTCTCTAGCTAAGATAACTTGATTTAGAAGTCATATGCGTAATTCGAACAGCCTTAAACTATGAACTTTTTTCTTAGTTGTCATTTTTGCTCATTGTTGAAATAACGTTACGCGGGAAAGCTTAATTAAATTTCCACGTACCTTCCTTCCATGGTGGCTAATTTTTCTAATAATGGAAATGTTTCGTGCTCAAACCTTTCTAATAATGGAAATTATATCAAGGAGTTAATCCTTGATGGCTAAGCCTTTCATCTTATATTCTCGTATATACGATGTGTATATGTATATATTTAAATCATAATTTACTAAACACATAATGATATATATATATCGTTAATATAAAAGATAGAATACTTTCAGAATCCCAACGGAGACGGGAAGCAGAAGCTAGCATGCAAACACACACACACACAGATATTCATCAACACCAACTCCTCTTTCGTTCCCCTTCTCTACAAAACTTAGTTGCGGACAGTCGTAAAACTTCGTCGTATACGTATACATATACATACATATATGCGTATATATACATCGGACGCACTTGCAGGTTCAAGAGAGGGAAAACTAACCGACATGGCGAGACTTCACAGGAGTTTAGTATCTTCGTTCCGAAAATGGCAGCTATGTTATAACAAAATGTATTATAAGTAATGTTGTTGTGATAAATTGTCAAGATCATATACGCTGCATTTATATATAGCAACAGCTTTCCTGTACGTATATGATTTAATTGGAGAGCAAGTAATTTTAATAATACAAAAGTAAGCTGTATATTATATAGTATTCACATGATCTGCCTATTATCCAATGTTTTTCCTCTGCCTACTATTATAATGCTTCTTGTAAAGGAGGACCCAAGCGTGAAATTACACTGAAATTATTTTTTTTGTTGCTTATTGCATGTATTTTATTATTTTTTCTCTGATATTTTGTTCGTATAAATGTATTAAAAAATAAGTAGAAGAATAAAATATGTGGTTTAGGTTGCCATGTTAATCTCTTAGTCAAATAAACCACGTAAGTTGTGGAGCGTCGGGCACTGTTGATGTCTCAACTTATATCAACCTCTATCACGTATTATCAAAAGAAAATTCTTGGGAATAGTTAGGGATGGGTACAATTTGGTCGATGGCCAAACCCCATACAAATAATGGAATTCAATTTAAAATTGCTCAATATTTCATTTTTATTTTTTCTGCACGTTGTGTTTTGTCGTAAATACATATATTCTGAGACTTTTGAATGAATCAAAACAAAATCCATGAAACATGACATCTATCTATACTATTTTAGTACAAATAATATATATATATATATATATATATATATATATTACTT
>JAYDZE010406799.1:0-16837 GCA_034509125.1 Monilaria moniliformis | reverse complement strand
AGGAATGTGTATATTAACATGACCATCATTTGGACCACTAATGACTCCATCTCCAATATTCGCGATCCACTCCGAGATAGCACAAAAGTTGTTTTTATATGAATAAATTGAATATTTACAAAAGTTGTTTGAAGCTTGGTTTATAAGAATTGTCCATGAGTAATATGTAAGTGTACTTTTAAATATGTAATCGTCTTCGACTTATTTTTATATGAATAAATTGAAATATTTATTTTCAACTTATGTAATTTTACATGTAATAAAAAAATATTTATCGTGTTAGCAACAGATAAAAAAATATAAAAACAAAAAAATGTGCTATGATTAAACACTACAAAATGATTATTTATAGATATCATTATTATTCTTAATTCATATAACATCACTGATTTACAATGACATATATCTACTCATATTTTTAAAAAGAAATGTTAAAAAAAAGGGTATATCAACAATCAATAAAAATATGTTTTTAGAAAATAAAAATATTGGACTAAAACAGACGTCAAATTTTGCACGCAAAACAAAGCACCGTTTCAGTTCATTAGGTCTAAAACATTTAATGAACCGTCATAATTAATCAGTTAGTGCCTTAATATTGTGAAAAACAGATGGTGATAAATAAGGAAATGCCTATTTCACATTCTAAACCAAAGCTGATGGCCAATTAAGCTTTATAAAACCTGACCACCTTCGCGATAATCGAAGTATTATCAATAACCCTTTTAAGCTTTCCATATTCCTTTTTTTGCACTTTACTTATATATATTGCTTGCAACGGTTGAATGTCTAAAGCATTCATTTGCCTATCAGTTTTTTTCGACATTTTTTGCATTTTCTTCTTTTCTATTATGCAAAGTTTCCAGATCTAAGCCAAGAAGAAATATTGTGGCAAATCTGTCTTTGCAACATTTTTTGCCTTTTCTTCTTTTCTATGATGCAAAGTTTCCAGATCTGAGCCAAGATGAAATATTCTGGCAAATCTGGCGTCACAATACAAAGAGACGTCCATATGAAACTTTATTGGAAGCATTTATTTTTCGACGGAAGTTGTTATAGATCTCTTGTTGGAAATTCGTTTCTAGCCAAAGTTTACGTCTTGACGCACAATTAACATAGATCTGCAACATTTCGTCAGAAACAGGATTTGTTCATTATGCAGTTCCTTTTTTCAAATTTCATTTTTTGTCTGCAATTTTCTGTTTTTATTTCTTTCTGTTTTTAAAACATGGATCTATAAGACTATAACATTAAGTGACAGACATTAGTTCTCGGGTCAAACTTAACGCATACTTGCCAAATGGTTCGCGTTTTACAAGACTTATTTTGTTGTGGAAATTTGTTTATTACTGGTTTTTTTTCGGCTTTATGTTATTTTTATCCTTTACCGCATTTTTTTTATGTGAAATTTGGGATTGTAAGTCCACATACAGGTTATAATAGTTCTACAACGTTTCTTCATAAATTGGATTTCTATGTTTGTTCGTTTCTTTTTGTGACAGTTTTTTGGTTTCTGTTTGTTTAAAATGTTAAAAGATCCAATCCCTTGAACAAATTTGCTTTTGGACCATGGGTGTCTGAAAAACTGTTTATTTTTTAACTGTGTAGTTTTAACGCTATAATCGTTTTTAGAATTAAGCTACACCCGTTTTTATTTATGCTGCATATATTAACCATGGCTATCGAACTCTATATATTATTATTTGTATAACTGACCATGTATTTTAATCTTGCTGGTTGTTTGTCCGTCAGTTCCCTTATGTGGCCTGTGCCAACGTCTGTTTGGCAACGATCCGGCGAAGTTTCTGATGATGCTAACCCACTATCTCACCGGCTGCCTCAACCACTTTGCTCCCTTATTCTCGATCGTCATCAGGTTTGCCAAAAGAAACTTCTGATTTGCTGCTTGTATATTTTCAAATCAACGTTTTATTATTGATCCTTTTCACGGGTATTCTTGGACTTGCTTCTCTTATTTGGTTGGAAAGGTTGAGGAAATTATCTCTTTTTGGTCTGAAATGACCATCAATTAGTACTAAACCACAATCAACATTGTGGTAAAATCACAAGTGTAAGTGTTTTTTACTGCTAATGTTCTGTTAACTTTTGAATTTGTTTATGTTTGTAAAATTTGTCGCTTGTTTTTGTTTCTTGCATTTGGGATATGACCTTATACCTTTATATTTTCCCACCTAATTGCCCTTGTACCTGCAAGAAACGATAGAAAATTAGAAAACATGGTAACCTGGATGTGTGAATTTGTATATGAACATAAAACATTGGTTGTTTTCCCTTATTGTATACGAAACATCATACAATCAAACTCTGATCTGATATTTTTGTAGAACATGATAACCGTTTTATATTTTTCTTCTTAAATTCTTATATTCCCAGTTCAGTTTTTTTCAAATTTATTCCATTTTTGCCGGTTTCTGCGAAACATATTCTGTTTCATCTCTCTTGTAGGATAGGCCACTGAAGTTTCTGGACTTATGGAGCTGACAAAGTTTGCCTTCACTGCTAGAGGTCCTTGGATGACAAAACAAAAAACTACAAACTATATTTGTGTAAAACAATGTGTAATAGATAGGCTTCAAATATAGTAGATCAAAGCACAAAAAAAAAAACAAACTAAAAAGATAACAAACAAAAAATATGCAACAAATCTAGAATAACATTTGCATTTTAATCATAGTTAACAAACTAATCAAAGACAACATAGTGTGTTTTCAAAAAAATAATCCATAATTACCCAATTCAACTTCTCATCACTGTAGTAAAATAAACACTCATTATTTATAGAAGAGTGTTTAAAAAGCTAGAGAGAAGATGGAGAAAAATGAGCTCTATACAAATCGTGTGAGCAGTTATTTATAACGGATTGTGAGGATATATTGGCTCTATTTTTGAAATTTGAATTCAAATTTGGTCAACATTTTCGATTCTGACTGTTGACAATCTGATGCAAATTACTTTTCCAAAAGCAATTTTCAGAACTTTGGCAGACCTTTTTGCATGTTGTACAGAAGCATAACTTCTTTTATAAGTTTCTGTATTGGAAGTTGTGAAGGAAGGGTCATAAGTCCTACTCTCCTTACTTTTAATTTTTCAGTTTCCAACAAATCAATTTCCTAGAATCTGTGATTTTGTTTTCTCCAATGCAAGAAACCTGCACAGTCCTGCGAGAATTGAAAGTCAAACATATTATGAAAAAGATTCAGTAAAAGACATAATAGTAGGTCTGTCATTGGGTTTACATATTATGCACAAGGAAGCCATGAATGTTGGCGGAAAAATGGCAGTTTGGTAATTTAGCCAACATTGCTGCTTTTATATAGGTAATAGATGGGTGGGGACCCAATTAAGGAAAACACACATGTGAAATTCTCCATCGGTTTTCTAGCTACTAAATATTCCTCACGTTTTGTGTTAAGAATTCACGTGTTTAGTAAGCCGAAATTAGCACACCTAAATGATCATATTCAAATATAATCAAATATGTGATTAGATATAGATTGGGGTTCAAATGTGAGAATCCCCACAAATTTTTCGATCAACTTGCAATTTTTTTTTTCAAAATCAATTTAAATGATATAAAACCCAATGTTACATACAAAATATGAAACTGATAAAAATGTACTAAATACTTGTGCAACTCGCGGTCCAAAACAAAATGAGATTATTTTTATTTCAAGGGAACTATATATAGTCATAGATGTTGTTTAGTGCATCTTAATAAAAATATAGAATAGACGCACTCCGATGTATTAGTTCTAATTAAATTATAATTGAAGATTAATAAATTATAAATTAATATTAATAAATTTTAATTAGGAATTAATGAATTCTAACTGGATGGATACATCTTATAGATAGACATACATTTTGTCAATATAGAAATATCTATTTTTATTTTATTTTTTGAAAACCAATAAATTGTAATCTTATTGCAATAAATCACTCTTTACAATATCAAGCAACAAATAGGGATAATTTTTTGTCCAAGTTGACAATTCTGCATTCAGCTTCGCTTGTTGTGCGAGCCAATGGGCTGCTCGATTTGTTGATCGGTGCATGTGCTGGACTCCTATGAGTATGTTCTCATTTACTATTTGCAGAATCTCAACCACTTCTTCTGGCATAAACTCCTTTGCGTCTTCCTCATCTTCCATAATGTTTACTGCTAATATGGAATCAGTGAATATTTCGATCTGCCTTGTGTGTGTGTCCATACTAAACGTTATTCCCTCTACAACAGCCATCATTTTTGCTATCATCACATTTGATCGAGGGGGTGTCCTTTGAGACCTCACCGCTCTTATATTTCCTTCTGCGTCTCGAATTATAACTCCTACCCCAAACTCGTTGTTTGTCGGGTTTAATAGCGCATCTACATCTACTCTGTAACGTCCTCTTGCAGGGGATAACCAATGTCGCTTTCCACTCAGCCTACCAAGTTTATGCTTGATTCCATGTATTGTCTTCACCTCGCAATACGCTTCCATCATAGCCTCACTGGTCTTTTCCATTGGTTGTATCGGTTCCCTTCCTCATGTGTTAATTTGCAAACATAGCACTAAATTTGTCATAACATCATACACCATACGTCATATTGGCTTGGACCCATTTCCTCTCTGATTTCCTGAACCATCATCCCCACCTCCATCATCTAGCCCTTCTTAACCATTGTCCAGAAGTTGCTATTTTTCCAGTACTCTCTCACCTTAGACAACGAAGTAGAACTTGAGTTGTCGATGTCCATCGATCCTTACGCAGCTGGCAAATGGCTTCTGTAGGCACGTGGTGATCCTTCAAGTTCGCATTCGACGGAATTATATTCTTAATGGACGTCCACGTAACACTTTTGCTTTCGGAGGAACTGACGTGCTCCATACATGTTTTATCCACCATTTACCATCATTCATGCTTGTCATCTCATGTATCGAGTAGAACCCTATTTGCATTAAATATGTCGTCTTCACCGTGAACCGTCCAGTTGGTTCATAACTCTACCATTTGTTATCCTCGCGGCCTTTTTCTCCTATAGGTATGCTGACAATTGCCTTGGTTTCGTGTTCTAGAAAGTGTGCTCTTAGTCTTTCTTTATCTCATTTTCCTCTTGGGTTTATAATTTCGTGCACCCATACCTCTTCTCCTCTCGTCCTTTCCTGGTCTTCTATTTTGCCCTCCGTCAATCCAGCAGCCCATCGGTCACCTAATATTCTTATCCGTCTCTCGTTCTCCACCCTCCATCTAATTCCTTTTTTTATTACATCTCAGCTACTTAGCATCGATCTCTACACGTATGAGCAATTTGGCTTAAGCTTAGCTTTAAGCAAATTCTCTTCTCCTTTGTTATATCTTCCCTTGAATACTCTGGATACCAATAATGTTGGGTTGATGATCATTCTCTAGAGTTGTTTTGCTAGCAGGGCTTCATTGAAAATTTGCATGTCTCGAAAGCCCAAGCCACCCTCCGATTTGGGTCGACATAGCGTCTTTCATCTAACCCAGTGCATTCGCCTTTTCTACTCCTTGTCCCCCTACAAAAAGTCCACACATAATTTTTCAATATCATCACAAAGTCCTTTTGGCAACCTGAAGCATTATATCGCGTAGTTTGGGATCGCCTGGGGCACTGATTTTATTAGCTCCTCTTTCCCACCAGCTAAAAATTCTTGTTGGCTCTATTCCATAATTTTCTTTTGTACTCGTTCCTTTATGTAGCCGAACTGGAGTTTTTTCTGCCTCAATAAGAAAGTCGAAATACCCAAATACATTTGCATCCCCTCTTCACCTTTCAATCACAGTACTGTCTTCACTCTTCTTACTTCATTTCCTTCTGTGTTCGGGCTAAAAGATATGGATGATTGACTCGTCCTAATTTAATTCGACTTTTACTTGCAAGTGTACAATGTTTAGTGTGGTAAAGGGCAAGTAAAAGTATCGTTTTCACGAAGACTATTATATCAATTATAAGTACTATGAACCAAAAGTAATCACTATTCAAACACCACTTTCAAGGGATGGAATGTAACTTAAGCAAAATGCAATAAAATGCAAAATTAAAGTTTGATAGAATAAGCGCAACACGAGACACAAAGTGATGTAGATAATAAGGAAAAGGGGGCAATCACTAATGTAAAGTTAAATCTTCTCTCGAAGCATCTAACATGTAGATTTCAAGACCAAAAACCAAAGTATCCTTCAAGCAATTAGTAGTAACTCCAAACAGCATATAGATATCAAGCCCTCACAAATAATCTCACATTTCTCAACTCAATTGATTAATGTGTTGATTGTTCATCTTTCCATGTACTATTACTCATTTTTTAATTTTTGTAACAATACCAACATATCTTTCACAAGATGGTCAATCCAAGAAAGTTTTGAACCAAAGAACAATCAAAGTCGATCAAGGTCTTAACATAGAAGTCAAAAATAAATACTACATGAATCACAATGTGTCTTCACCAAAGGAGATGCAAATAATCTAACCTGACATGTTCTCTAATAAATGGAAATCAAATATTAAAGAAAACATTAATTAGGATAGTTTGATACACCCGTGGAGCGGTAAATCTTCACTTATGTCCAATATCTTCACTCTTTCTTCCTCTTCTCTTCTTCTCTTCTTCAAGTGTTGATTTTTCTCTAAAGATTGTGTGTAAAAAATCTAAGAATAGGAGCTAGCAGCTGAAATTCGTGTGTTTGAAGGGTATGAACTGGGCCTCGATTATGGCTCCAATTTGTTTGGTGAATCTTTTCCATCTGTTAGTCTCCCCCCTTCATCTTCAATTTGTTTGGCGAATCTTTTGGCAGTGATACCTTTTTGCTATTCCTTTTTCAGCACCCTTTTGGTCGACTCTTGTCCCCCTCCCTTAACTTTTTGTGTGTCCCCTTTGTCTCCTGTTATCCCTTCTTCTTCTTCCTCTTTAGTGTGATATTCTCCCCTCCCGTCTCATACTCTATCAGTGAGTGATCCGGTATCACAATTAATCTCTTTTTGGCTTCCTAGTGCCTGTCCGCTATTCAGCTATTCATCTGCTTTTCGCTCTCCCCTCTCTGTGTGCTTGTCGTCACTATATGGCCTATCGGGGATGACGTCCTTGAATATTCGCGTGGTGGTGACCCCTTCCCCCGATTCTTCCTTATTTCTGCCGTTTTCTCCGCTTTGAGCCACTTCCCAAACATCCTCTTTCCTTTATCCACCGTTGCATCTTCACAATACCTCATTGTGTGGCTCAGCCGTCCACACGCACTACAGAATTCCGGTAGCCTCTCATAGCGAATAATCACTGTGTTATATCATTGTTCGGCCCTGCCGTTATTCGTACACATCTTTGCAGTGGAACATAAAGATAAATTTTGTCTATTAAAATGTATAGAAACGTAATAGTCACAAATCGCAACTTTGGTAGTCAACGGTCAAATACGCGAGGATTGTAACAATAAGTTGTTAAATACAACTAACAGTTTCCATCTATAAAATACAATTACGTGGTTTGTGTCCTTCTAAGGGAGAAATGTGGAAAATATGTATTGTCCCGTTTTTATTGAATTATTTGACGAAATATTAGGTTGCAATTTGCAAATGTTGAAATATCTGCACTCTTTTAACTGAACAGTATAAAATGATATATGTAAATAAAACACAAGATTTTATTAGCAATCGTAACTTTTAATATAAAGTGAATTAATACTGTGTGCAATTTAAATAATTCAATTCCCTAAATCATTTGGAACTTGAAAAAATGATAATCAAATAAAAAGCGAGCTTCATATGTTATTTGAAGTTGTCACATACAGAAATTTAATTCACATTTTCGTTTTAATTGCCGAAAATGGAAATTTTGAAAGGAAAAGAAAATGGCACGCTCAAAATCGACAAGCTAAATATAAATTTAAATTTTTCAACTCCTTTTTCCACAACAAAATAGAAAATTCTGGTCCACGATGGACACGGCGCGCCGAACCCTGACCGAGTCAACAAGTCAAATCTAAGCCAACTCTTGTGATTAGGAAACAAAAATGAGTTACATTTTCAAACATTCAATTCAAATACTATGCAGCGTTAAACCATCCTCTAATCCCACTTTTTTTGAAATCTCTCCTAATCCTAACTCTTTATTTTCCCCTAATTCAAACATTCTTACATTACCTTTGACTCCTACTAGTCCCTTTTCCCATCCATTTACAACACATATATATACACGCATTACTTATATTGGTATAACAAGAAATTAATACAACAAACATAAATTGGTTCATTTTCTCTAAAAAAATTATATCCTTGTAGATCATGAGCTCCTTGTGGAGGCGGAGGCGCGGCCGCAGAGGCGGAAACAGTGACGCACCCGAGGAGATAAATTCAGGTGGAGAGCTGACCGTTCCCACTCATTTCCGATGCCCAATTTCTCTAGAGTTGATGAAGGACCCAGTGTCATTGGCCACCGGCATAACATACGACCGGGAGTCCATTGACAGGTGGCTCGACACGGGGAACACCATGTGCCCTGTGACGAACCAAGTCCTGAGAAACTCCGATCAAATCCCGAATCACGCATTGAGAAAAATGATCCAGGATTGGTGTGTGGACAACAAATCCCATGGAGTGGAGAGGATCCCAACTCCTAGGGTTCCCATTAACCTTTATGAGGTCTCTGACGTCTGCTCGAGAATGGCGGCCGCCTCGAGAGGCCGCGATGACACCAAGTGCCGAGAATTGTTGGCAAAAATAAAAAACTCGGCCAAGGAGAGCGACCGCAACAGGCGATGCCTCGTCAAGAACGGGATCGGGACGGCGCTGGCAGAGGCGTTCGCGCGTTTTTCAATTGAGAAACATGCGAATCTGCTAAAGGAGATCTTGTCTGCATTGACATGGAGCTTCCCTCTCGGAGAAGGAGGCGTTTCCGACTTGAAATCGCCTGCGTCGCTACGTTGCATGGCACGATTCTTGAAGGGCGACGATCTCTCCTCGAGACGAGACGCCATTTTCGTGCTGAAAGAGCTAGTGATTAATTCCGGAGACGGTGATGATAATCGAGCTCGAGTTTGTGTAGTGGATAGACTGATGGAAATCCAAGGCATTGAGGAGACGCTGTTCGAAGTGGTGAAAGTACCGATTTGCCCTGGAGCGACGCAGGCGTGCCTAGTAGTCATCCACCACATGATGTTGTTGTCACAAGAAAAGGTCACGTTGAGGTTTGTCCGACTAGGGTTGGTTGATTTGGTTCTCAACATTCTTGTTGATGGCAGTAAGAGCATGTGCGAGAAGGCGCTGGCCGTCTTGGATGACATTTGCAGCTCGGGAGAAGGGAAGGAGAGCGCGTGCGGAAACGCGCTGACGATTCCAATACTCGTGAAGAAGATTCTGCGCGTGTCCGATGGCGCGACGGAGCTCTGCGTTTCGAGTCTGTGGAAGGTGTGTTTGGGAGGGAATGGGGAAGGTGGTCTGGTGGAGGCGGTCAGAGTTGGGGGTTTTGAGAAGCTGCTGGTGCTGCTGCAACTTGGGTGTAGTGAGATAACCAAGGAGAAGGTGAGTGAGTTGTTGAAGTGTATGAATGTTTACAAGAACAAGGTTCAGTGCTTTCACTCATCTATGGGATTCAACTATGTCAAAAGGCCCAATTAATTTGATTTACAACATCATCTCCTTTTTGTCTCATTCGATTGGAATATGTACAGGAATCGACAGAAATCAATACTGACTAAGCAAAACCATTATAATTTTCAAAGTATGCATTACATTGTTTTCGTAGTAATTAATTGGGGGGGGGGGGGGGCGGAAGAGATCAACTACAATATATGATTCTATTTTTGGGCGTTAATACATATGTCTGAGTAGTTTATCAATGTGTGACTCAGTTTGTGTGTTCCTCTCTCTGCCTCATTTTCTTTCCGTTGTGATATCAGTGCATCTTATTTTTTCTTTTTAACGATTTGAATTAGGACGTCTTTCCAGAAGACCATCTCTCATATATTTTGTAACCCACTGAACAATCTATACTTGTATTGTATGTGATGGAGGTCTTTGTTGTTCTCTATTTTTTTTACGCTGAGGGAAGACCATGCTGCTATGGATGTGCACATATTGATAAGCCCTGTTTCTCTGCAATAGTTTACAAACTACACATAAAGGATAAATCATATTTTAAGAAAAAGGGCCTCTCTTTATTAGGGAAGTTACAATAGAACAGCAAAATTAGATAACCCCCATTGAGTTTACAACTCAGGCCGAAAGGGAAAAACTGTATTTATTAATGAATGGGGGTGTTTTTCAACCGAGTTTTCAGATTCAGATTGTGGATTCATAGGTTCTTCTACTTCTTTTTTGCTCTATACATTAGCCTCGTTTTGTCAGCAGAGAATAGCTTCTCTTTTTTTGAATGAAACCAACATTTGGTAAAAACATACGTTGACTGTAGTGAAATCAGAAGCTTCCAATTTTTAATATATACAACAAAATCCTCCGAAAAACATTTGTATAAAAGTATTGAACGGTTCAATAGATTTTTTTAGAATTAAATATAATATATATATACATATAATATTAATTAAAATATTATATCGCACGAAAGCAGAATCGATGTGCCATCATAATATGAAAAATAAATACAACACACAAGACGGGATTTAATGAAATATTCGGCAAATATTTTTTGGAAAATGTACAAACATACATACTCGTTAAATTTGATGCAACTATCATAAATTCCAAGTGGGGAACCTCAATTCTCTTGTGGAGAAACTAGAAAGTACAAAATTTATAGAAATAAATTAAAAATTCCAGTTTAAATATAATATGTAAATGAAAATTTGTTATTCTCTAAACTCGTAATAATACTAGTAACATCTCTTTCTACTAGCTAATTAAATGGTATGTATGATACCCATAAATTAAAGTCGTGATTCAAATATTATAGATTAAAATAGACATTTTTAATCATATTTTTGAAGAATTTAATATATGAAAAGATGCTGTAAGTACATGTGACAATTGTAGGGAAAGACGCGTGGGCAGATCCAAGAAGGATTGGGGTATGTGAGCCCAGGCCTCCACCAAGTAAAATATTATTTTTTCTTATAAAATTATAAATAATTGGGTATTTGTGTAAGAAAATTGTCATCTCAAAAAAGTGAAATATATTTGTAGAAGGAGAAAAGGGCGATGCCGTCCCAATGATAAAATGCATGAATTTAGAAGAAGACATGTGATTTGTCCCGATGAAATCGCTGAAAATAACATTTATATTGGATTTTGCTGTTTTCAAGGTTGTCTCTAGGGGCATAATGGACTTTCTATCATTAATACCCCAAATCGGCAAATCCTTTGAAGCTTCACTACTAGACTTCCCTCACACCTAGAGTGGGTCGGTATGGTATGTCGTACCGAAACTGTCACACCGTATGCTACACCGAAAATGCTGGTATGAGCAAATATCATACCGTTATCTTATCGAATTTTTCGATATACCGAAATTTCGATATGCAGAATTTTCAACACTACCGAATTTTTGGTATGTCGTACCAAAATCCGATATAACATGAATTACGGTATACCAAATTTCGGTATGACATACTGTCATATCGAAATATCGTTTCATACCGAAATTGTATAGTATTATAAATAATTTTTATATTATAAATATTTATTAATACTATAAATATATTTAATATATATATATATACACATATATATACGGTATGGTAAAAGAATACGGTATATATTGTAGTATATACCATTTACCATTTGATCGGTATATACCATATTTTTCGGTATACTGTCGTATATTGAAATTCATACCGTTATCGTACCGTAACCTTCTGGTACGGTATCATACCTCACCGATATTTACGATATACCGAAATTTTGATATTTACGGTATTTTTTCGGTACGATATATCCGATATGCTGGTATTTCGGTACTTTTCCCCATCCCTAATCACACCTCAGTACCCACTCCTATATTTTTTGTCCAAGACACTGATCACATATTGCTATATATAAACAAATTAAGTAATAGCAAAGAACCTACTTCCCCCATAATTGAAGCAACAGCCAAACATTGACCCCTATTAATTAAACTATCATCAACTTCAAATATTAAATTAACCGAACCCCTCATCTCTAAAATCTGCAGCTCTTTTTAGAGATCCAAAACAAATTAATCCCAAACCACAATGGAATTCTCTTGCAACATCCTCTTCTTCCTTCTCCTTCTACTCTCATCAAATCTTCTCACTTTGTTCATCTCCACAACTTTCTACTCTTCCTCTTGCTCTCTCAACCCTCACCTGCAGACCACCACCACCACCTCCACCTCCACCGCCACTGCCACCAACCCCACCGTCGACCCATCGTCCTCGGGCGACGACCGCGACGATGACTCGGAAACCAAAATCCTAGACCTCCCCTCCGAATTCGTCGCATTCACATCTCCAAAGAAGCTCCCACTGGGTTTCAACCGCAATTTCGACTCCGACGAGATCCTTCCGTCGGTGGGAAGCTCGTGCACCCTCTTGCAAGGCGACCTCCGCCGCTACATGTCGTACCAAGTGAACGGATCATGCCCCGACGACGAGCTACTCTCTCAGAAACTCCTCCTCAAGGGATGCGAGCCCCTCCCCCGCCGCCGATGCCGCCCCGCCGCCCCCCGCGACGCCGTGGAGCCCCGCCCCCTCCCGGATAGCCTCTGGTCCACCCCCTCGGATGCCTCCGTCGTGTGGAGCGCCTACACCTGCAAAAATTACTCATGCCTGATCAACCGCGGGCGCAACCAGAAAGACTTTGACGACTGCAAGGACTGCTTCGACCTCGACGGCCGCGAGAGGCGCCGCTGGACCGGCCATGCAGCCTCCAACCTCGACTTCACCATCGACGAGGTCCTCACCTCGAAGCCGCCGGGGACCGTCCGGATCGGGCTCGACATTGGCGGCGGCGTGGCGACCTTCGCGGTGAGGATGAGGGAGCGCAACGTGACGATCTTGACGAGCTCCATGAATTTAAACGGGCCCTTCAACAACTTCATTGCGGCGAGAGGAGTGGTGCCGCTCTACATGAGCATCTCGCAGCGGCTGCCGTTTTTCGACAACACCTTGGATATAGTCCACTCGATGCACGTGCTGAGCAACTGGATTCCATCGGAGCTGCTGCATTTTATGGTGTTTGATATATACAGAGTGCTGAGGCCCGGCGGTTTGTTTTGGTTGGATCACTTTTTTTGCGTGGGGGATGAGCTGGAGAATGTGTACGCGCCGCTGATAGAGAGCGTGGGGTATCGGAAGGTGCGATGGGAGGTGGGAAGGAAGCTCGATAGGGGGGAGGAGCTCAATGAGATGTATCTTTCTGCGCTCTTGGAGAAGCCATTAAAGAGTTCTTGGTGATTCATGTATCTTCTTCTTCATCTTCTTCTTGAGTAGTATTGTTTGATTGAGTTGTATTGTTGATATAGTAATACATGAGGCTTTTAAATCATAATTTCTTTTTTTAATCTAAATTATAAATTCTGCAACAATTTTAAATTGTAATGAAAGAAGATGGAGATTAAACTTATTTCAGGTTTATCCAATGAAACATGATTATTTTTTTCACGTTAACAAGCGACTGATTTTCAAATATTCAACGAGAAAGTCACATGATGGAGCCAAGGGATGTACAAAATGCATTCATTAATTACTCGACGATGATATTTTCTTTGAAATCCAACTCTATTGCATCATTGTGCAACATTTCATATTACATTTTGGGATGTTCAAGCTGTTTGTAGATGAGATACAGTTTCTGGCCCTCCGTAATCATATCGGCCTCGAGAATTTGGCCTCCGTCTTCAGATAATATAATGCATTCTGCATCATGCATCCCCAGCTGGTGGGATGCAGCTTCTATTAGCTCTTCCATGGTGTGAGGAACCCACATCACAACTCCATGTCTTCTTACTTCTTTAGGATCCCATGGATGAAACGGAAACACAGTGCACTTCTTCTTTGCATATGTTAGCTCTGCTACAGACAAAACCATTAGAAACCGACGAATTTCCACATTCTCAACATGCCTCTAACATTCTTGAAATATAAAAATGACTACCTGTGACCTCATGGATGTGGGGGCTATCAGGATACTCTGACAATTGGGCCGTCTTCGCCTCTTCCAGAAGTCGGATCATGTTTTTGTTTCCGCAAATTCTCCCTTCATCTATTGGACTGTTTCCCCATCTGAAAGACATGGTGATGTTTCAGCTGCGGAGTAATTTTACGAACAAATGAAAGAATAATGAAGCAAACAAGTTGTGTTACCTGTCTTTTGTGAAGACACTGGCTCCTGCTTCAAGAAGCAACTTGCCCATTAGATACAATCCTTGAGAGGCAGCTACATGAAGGGGGGTTCGATGATCGTAGTCTTTTGAGTTGGGATCGATGCCATTGGACAACAACCTTCTCAGGAAATCCGAATCTCCTCTTGTAACCACTGAGCACAAGTAGCTACCAACATTGTCTATTTTCAGTATGGCCCCTTCTTTAGAAAGTAATGACGCAACCTTGTCGTGTCCGTTCTTGATGGCTTCGAGCAAGGGAGTGTTACCAAAATTATCTGTTTAGAGAAACACAATTTAAGTAATATGACACAATTGTGAACTGAATGTGGCCCGATGTAGTTATTTCTGGAGCTTACCTTCAGCATTGATGTCTACACGTTCTTGTATCAGGAACAGAGTGATATCTTCATATCCTCTTGATGCAGCAAGATGCTGGGGAAAAGGTAAACCATTTCATCACTATTTTATGGCATTTCATTCAATGCCTAAACTTGACCTCAGAAAAATGTACATCCAACTATATTTTTCCTAAATACTTATATGTTGCTGCCTAAAACAACAAGATGAGAAGAAAAGAAAGGAACAAAATCTTATATATTGGCTTCATTGGATGATTGCAGAAGCATTTTGATGTATCACAGATCCAGAAATAGTAAGAGACATCTCCATGAGGTGCCAGAAACAGTGTAAGAGCGTGAAAAGATAAAGGCGGGAAGAGGTGAATCAGCAAGAAGTAAACATGAATTACCAAGTTATTTGAGTACAATATAAAGCATAAAATGAATGTCTAATACCAAATATTAACAGGTAATTATTCAAACCATACCAGGGCTGTCCTTCCATCATAATCTTTCTTGCTGGGATCTGCTCCAGAACGTATTACGCTTTTAAGTTGATACAGGTCACCGTAAAAAGCTGCACTGTTCACTCTCAAAGCAAGATCAGCCTCTTGTTTGCCAATATGGAACGCAATATCCGACTCCAATTGCTTCAGGCGAAGATTAGATTCTTTTCCCTATCATAAGTTGATTATGGTTAGAAGAAAGGCAAGTAAGCATAATTGGACCTGGTAGGAATGTTCTACAATTGAATTACCTCCAACAAGTTAGTCAAGACTTTCCGCCCATCGTGGAAATATATCTCGAGAATATTGGAGAAAGATTGTTTATCAATACGCAGGAGTCTGCATAGTTCACATACACGTACAGTATAAGGCTGAGGAATGTTGCACAGAATGGAAATCTCTCCAAACGAGCTGTTAGGCTCTAGAAGAGACACACTCTCTTCTAATCCATCAGCCCCTATTCCAACCTCCTCCTGCAAAATATGGCATGGATCAATCTCACATCCAAAAAGGGAAATAAAGATATTCGACAAAATTCAGCGTATAAATAACAACTAAAACATGTTGCATGAGTTGGCATTTCCAGAAAATATAGGGTCCTATTCAAGCTGTTTGCTACTATGTACTAACTCCTGATAAATCTCAAGACATGAATTTAAGTTTGTAGTCGATGGCTGAAAGTTCGATCATCTGTCTTGCAAAGGTTTAGATAGATCCACTTCCACAAGAACATCCTTAAGCCCCAGATATTTGATAAGATATATCTATATGATGTAAACCAGAAGGATTTTGCATGAACAAATAGATGCCAATTTTTTAAAATGTTAAGCTCATGGAAAGGAGTTTGGGAGGAACTCGTGTATCACAATATAGTACTGTAAGATTTAAGAGTTAGAATGTCGTACCAAGACACCGTGACAAACAAAATAGAGCTGATCCACAACATTCCCCTGTTCCATTATGACTTCACCAGGGAGAAAAAATTCCTCGTGGACCCGAGTTACCTGCAGAGAGAAATATGTTTGGAAAGAATTAGCAGCCTGAACCAAGAGTGAATGATATACAGTGAACATAGTTATCATTTGAAGGCTAACCAGAAGGACATATATGATAAAGAAAATTTACTAAATGGTATTTTACGAACTGTATGTGTTCTCTCCAAACTGCATTAATTACAGTCTTCCCATCAATGTTCTGGTAACGGAACATCTTTGTGTATGAAAAAACTGAACTGATGGACATATAAGTAGCCCACCCGTAATAAGAAAAGAATAGTATTAAATAGTGCATTCAATTATTGAATGAAATTACTTGATGATCAAATGACCAACTTACAATTTGATTGATGAATTCTTGGGAGCAACATTTGAAAAGGGGAATGTTTTCCACGTATGACTTATACAAAGTCTGAGATATCTGCGAGAAATAAATGACTGTCACTGAAAGGGTTCATTTTGTCCTTGTGGATGATCACAGAAACGAAGAAGTTATCTATAACTGGATAAAAATTGCTCTGCATTGATGATACATCTAAGATAAACAATGGACTGAAATATCTCAAGTTCTCAACACAGAGCACTTTAAACAATAAGAAACAGCCGCCAAAGGGAGAAGGAACAAATTTATTTTGTAAAAAACTTACAGAAATGCACATACCAGAAACATAACTTTGCACTGC